>ML797489.1:33518-56281 GCA_009831015.1 Picea engelmannii
CATTTTCATTTGTTTCAATTTTTGCATAATATCTTTTGTTTATTTATTTAATTATATATATTACATGATATCATTCCTTTAGTAATTATGTGTAATTTCAAACAATTAGGTAAGTACCAGGTTAAAGATATGAATTTATATATTGAGCCTTTTATCGAAGAGCTACTAAAGTTATGGGTTGGCATCACAATGTATGACATATGTAAACCAATCGGGGAGAAGAAATTTAAATTCCGTGGAATACTTTTATGGACAATTCATGATGCCCCTGGACTAACACATTTTTGTGGTATGTATAAGCATTCTAATATTGCTCTTTAATACTATATAATATTTTAATGTTATCATGGTACATGTTTACTTTTTAAATAATCTCATCGCATAATTGACATTTGTTTTTCCAGAGTCTGTACTTAAGGCTTAGAAAGTACAGTGTCTAGGCATCCAAAAGTGAGTAAAGAATAAAGAAAGGGAAAGCATCAACCTTCGGGAAAAGAAGCTAAGGCTGATTTCCAGGTTGTCGATGTCTAGCCTCCAACTATTCTTGGATGTTTATATCCCGCTCAATCACGGCCCACGGACGCTCAAGTTATACCCTGGTATTGGTTGTTTTAAGAATAGTATTGAAAAGGTTCAAAGCGATATGTGTTTGGTCTGATAAACTGGGCTCAATGTTAGGTTGTCTTACAATGGGGACAGTCATAGAGGAAGAGTAAAATTAAAAGAAAGTTTCAAAGTTTTTAAATGTTGTCTCAATTTGATCGTATACAAGAGAACTATCTGATTTATTTTTAAAGATAGATTAAAAACAAAAGGCCTTTTCCCATAATTGTGTTATCTAGTAAATAAGTGGTGTGTGTGAAATGCAAGAAAAACACAAAACTGTTTATAATACGAGGCTCCTATCAAGGGAGAATCTCGCCCTATAAACAGAAGAAGAAAAAGGTGAGAAGGAATCTGACGAATGCACAAAATATGAAAATCTAATGAGTCCAAAGGTCGTGTACATGTTGATAGCCGATACAGAGGAAAAACTATAAACTATATAGACAATTAAAATTAATCACCACAATAGAGGTTTTACTAAATTGCGGTGTAACATTCATCAAACATACATGTGCGAAATGAAATTGAACAAGAAAACAGAGAGGAAACAAACTCATAACACAGTCTTGACGAAATCAGGAGACTTTGGATTGCTTTGTATTAATATTCAAAAGGAGGGTCTCTATTACAATCGACCAAAATAGGTCCAACGCTTTGTTCTTTCTACAAAATGTATATTTATACAAATTTATATAGTATGGAATCTCAAACGTTCTAGAGGTTTTCGGTTACAACAAAGGAGATTAATCATTTCAATTATAGGTTTCTGTCCTTATTTGGTACCGGAAACCTGCCTCTTCGCATGCTCCGTGCACATGACACACTTCTCCACCAGCTGGGATATTAACTTAGAAGGTTATGCTTGATTGTTGGCCTTGAAAGTGTAACAATCCCTTGCCAATTTTGGCAACTTTCCCTCCACCCATTGGTCTTTGGCACTGATAGAACATAATTGTACACTCGGTTTAATCAGCCATTTATCTATTTGGACTATGTCTGTCTGGGTTATTTGTGATATTTCAGCCAATTCTCTTTCTTCATTTTCCTTGATCTTGAGCAGATGCTTGGTTGTATTGATCTGGCCCAGTGTTTCAGTGCTGCCTTCGTCGTCGGATCCCAACCAACTTCCATCTAGAAAACCGAAGGCTTCTTCACAAGATTTTCTTATCTATCTAGCTTGATGTTTCCCTTCAGATATGTCACGCTCCCATTCTTTCAACAAGATGTTACCTCGGGTCTGCTCCGAGATAGAAAACCTAGAACTGTTGCATGTTTCCCTTTTCATCGTGGCTATAATAGCCTCTTGGAAGGCAACTCGGGCTGCCCCAGCACCTTTTTCTCTGAGAGTGAGGTTTTCCAATACTCGATCAATGAGTTGGAAGTTGTTTTGAATCATTTCTACCTTAGCAAGTAGGCCTTGTTGAGATGCCGACACTCTTTTTCTGATCTCTATAGCTCGGGATTGAAATATCCCGATATCAATTACTTGTCTTTCGGCGAAGTCTAATTTAGCTTGTAGCTGCTCTATCAATGTTTTGATCAAATGATTTTTTCGCTTCAGCTGATCCTTTAGGGTCCTGACTGAATATTAGTTGGTTGTAGCGAAAGCCCCCAATGTTCCTGCTATTTGAGCCGCAAATTCTTGCTTCTTCACATCTTTTCCATCGGCTAAGATTTTAAATTTCTTGTCTACCTTACCTGCCTCTTGATAAAATTCTTGTTTCACAACAGCCTTTCTCTTCTTATCAAAGAAGAATTCATTCGAAGGTAGCTCTTTCATTGTTATGGGCGTTAATTTTTGGCCGAAAACCCACCCTGCGTCTGGGACCCCTTTCATGGACTGTAGGGGGTTAATAGCAACGATGGGATTGCTGACCTGCTTAGATGATTTCCCTAGAGTAACAACCAAGGTTGGCTCGCTCGGAGGGTAGGACGTCTCGGCTTCCCATTTCGGGCCCCAGCTTTCTCTTTCTTGTCCTGGTGTTCTTTTCGGTCGGGTGTTGAATATTTGGAGCCTTCGACTTCCATTTTCTGCACCTCTACGATCGTTGTATTCTCACCCCATAATACTGGGGGAAGGAAGCTCCACCAATGTTCTTGGAATTTGAACACATCGGCCCTCTCTTCGGGTGACACAGATTGTATCTGAGCCAAAACCTCGGCATAAGATCTCGCACCTCGAAAAATGTCATCATGAGGAAAATTCTCATGCTCAAACCTTTTGAGGCCACAACTAGCCAAGTGATTACTCACAACCCTGTGTGGGTCATGTTTCTTAAATTCAATGTGAACCAATTTAATATCTTCCAAGGCCACTGCTTCAGCCTTTGCATGGCCAAAATCTAATAAAGAATAGGTGTTCAAATGAATAGGAAATGGTGGCCATACCTTATTTGAATATCCCTTAAGCTCTTTGCTTACGCCACCAATCACGGTTTGCCTGGCAATCTCGCGACAAGCCAGCCTATCGGGTATAAATAATGGTAGAGCATGTGGAGGGACAGAAGCGCCAAAAACCCTGAGGTATGAAAATTCTGCTTCCATGTACCAGTCGGCCACACTGCTCAAATTTACCACGATGCTATCTGAGATCCTAGGTGGTGGATTACCGAAGATGGTGACATGCATCAGTACCATTACCCAATTAAAAATTTCATATATGAAATCTGAAGCCTTGTCCTCCCAAAGCTTTGAATGGTAGATGTGGATAGGCTCAGCATCCGATGGAGCCCAGCTCTAGATCATTAAGGGAAAAGGCATCACGAAACACACGGTGTCCATGATGTATGCGGACATAAATAATGAAGCAGCCTTCCCTCTCGCCCTCTGCATCCGATACTCTGTAATCCGACTGGTCAAACTATCTGACAACAGTTTGGCCCAATCGAAGGAACATCCTTCCACCATTGTATGTATCAGAGGCACCCATGGGAGGAAAAAATGTGTGGTGTCTTCCCTCCCATACAATCTACAGGTCATCATTGCTATGTATTTAAACTGTGGTTCCAAAGAAGATATGGAGTAAATTTCGTTGCTATCGGCCCTGAACTTCGCGGGGTGTGAGACCCAATCCTTGATCAAATCAGATAAGCTTTTGTTGTATTGCTCGCATTCCTTCTGATTAAAATCCTCAAGAAACTCAACATTGTATGTGAAATTCGACGTGGGTGGCAACTTGTACATTGCCTACAATTATTTCAGTCTAAAGGTCCCAATAGTGACCTTCTTCTCATTGACGATGGTTCTGGTTGGGATATCTACATGGTCTAGTGCCCATCGGATCATATCATAGTAAGGAAGCAGACGTGGCATGGCCGCTACTTTATGCATTTCTTCTTGGACAACGATATTGTATTTGGTGGTTAGGTCGTCCTTCTCATTGTCACTAGAATCATCTGAACAATCTACCAATTTGGACTGCAGAATCTTAGAAATATATGACCAGGTTCTGACTGAATCAATGCTTCGGGGTGAAGTATCAGAAATGTTATCCGAGCCTTGCCCTGAAATCTCATCACTTGCCTTGGACACCTTTCATGGGGCCATGACTGGGGATTCTGATTTAGCTCTCCTGTGATAAAAATATGTATACATACAGAAATCTGTTTGCTGAGGAAAGCTTCTCTACGTAAAATAGAAATGAGCTTTGTGACACGGAAGAAAAATATCTATATCTTTGACCATTTAAAACCTCAACATCCTTATGAATAGAACGATCAAATCAATTTTAGAGACAGATTTAGCAATAAAAACCATATCCTTACTTGCTGCTTTGCCTCATTCCCAATTAATGCCATAAATTCGACAGTTCGTGACACAAGTTGGCGTAAGGAAAATTTAAATTTACCTCGTAGACTATGCATATTATTATTTGCATTAAACAATGCTTAAGCTCGCTTAGCTTCTTTAATCAGGCTTTCTTAAACTTTAATCAATCTTTCAGAGTTCGCCTTATCGGGAGTTTTCATTCTAACCTTTCGAGCCTCTAAAGCCCGAGATCGTGATGATTGGATTTATTTAAGCTAGAAGATAAACCAGATTAAGTGTTTTAATTAATTAATATTTGAGCAATATCATGACTTCACCACTCGAGGTTTCGAAGGTATAGCTTTTGGGAGGCGCATATGCTGAGTCATGAAATACTGATAGGCTTTAACCATGGTCAAAACTAACCACCCCTGACACTAACCCAGGTTACTTATGTAAAAGTCTCGCGGCTTCGCCTATCGGAGTTATGACGGTAATGTTTTTGGAGAGAGTGAATGCCGAGACGTGAAATCCCGACATCACTTGACTGGGGTTTAAAGAATTTTACTCTTAGCTTTAACCTGAGGTAAGATTTTAACAACTTTTCATGACCTCGCACATCAGGGCTTGTAAATCTTGTGACTTGTAACTCCCGAAGCGCAATATCCCGAGGTACAAAAAGTAAAAAAAAAAGCGTTTAACGATAAAATGTGGTGACTTATGAAACATAACATCCTTCGCTATTTCGCATGTCGGGGCTACTGAAAATTTTTGTTTGTAAATGTCACGAATTCAAAGAGAACTTAAAGACCAACACTTGACTTTAAAAATTACATTTAAACTAGTTGAAAAAGGTGACTCCAACATAGGCTCCAACTAGGGATCCCGTATTCTTGTAAGACGGGAAGAACAGTAGACCACGTGCCTGTATTGGGTAAATGGAGTCAATGGATTTATCTCAACGAAAATTGTTCCTAGGAAAAGGATACAGAGGAAAAAGAGATTTCATCTTTTACTTGTGAAAAACTTTTCAAAACTCAAATACGTTTCACAGCTGCAGTCCCTTTCACGACTTTTTCCTTCTCTTTACTGAATTTAGGTCTGCATTTGGACAATCAAGACAGTCCTAGGAAATTCAATAGATCTTGTGGTTTTTGGTTTGCATCAAACGAAGTTCATTACATGTTTTTAATCGGGGAGCCCTGTCTGAACTTAGGATGTAGATCCGGTTTCGAGAAAAATTGGTTACCAGAGTAGAGTGAGATTCATGTATAACAACCTTACAGATATCTCAGACATTGCTTCATTGCCAGCGGGCCTGTTCAGTACCTCGGTGAATTTATCTGGCCGATTTTACTGAATTTCCTTTCACCACTTTGAAATATATTTATGCATTTAAATGCTAAGATGAGGGAAATCTATTATGAATTTCCTTTCATCGTCTTTTTGGACTAGATGGACAATTAAATATAACTTTCCTTTCACCATCTGTCTTATAATTTACTTTTTAGAACACGAAGTGGGGGCAATCAGTTTGTATGAGGGGTGACATCTGCGTAATATTTTGCAATGGAGGTCTGTCAACTTACTTTGATTACTCAGTACCAACCCTCCCTTAACTTTCACCATACCTTAGCCCGCAGAGAAGAAGGGGAGAAATTATTTCTAGGGGTCTTCCTTCGAGCAAGCCTCAATCTTTCGAAACTGTTGAAAAACCTAGAATAGTCAGGATCGAACTATGCATCACTTTGTTTAGTAAGAGGCTGAGGAGTTGTGAAGACCAACTTACTTTCCAAAATCTACTTTGCAGCTTTCAAAGTTAAAACGTAATCTCTTCTCCCCCTGTATGCAAACCCGAGAAGATGTTTGGCCTTTCAAGAAGGTAATATTTGAAAACAGAAAGAAGGGTGACGGATAGAGGTCTGTAAACTGAAAGACAAGGGTCAAACATTAACACTGACTCCTGAAAACCCTTTTCGGAGAGGCTTTACTTTCTCTGCTTATTTTAACTACCTTCTATATTTATTTCAAGTGAAAATTCTTAGGATCCAGAGTGAGTAGTTTTTCTTTTAATAACCATTCAAGAAAAAACATTATATTCATGAGACCATTGCGACGTTTTGAAAATATTTGTTAGAAACATAAAATTCTCAAGAATTCATACCTTTACCTTACCATTTTATAATAACATAAAACCTTTTCTATCACCTGTTTTGGAAAATTTATTTTCCGATATAGGACCTTTTGTTTACCCTTTTCGCTCGTTTGGGCTGCAAACCGGAATCCTGAAAGGGAAAAATGCGAAAAGTGTTAGGTATATTTTTATTTTTATTTTTATTTATTTTTTGAAAATTCTGTATTTCTATTTGTACAAAAATCACTGACCTGATTAATTATTGGTGAAAGTGCACTTACCAAAAAGAAATTATGAAAAAAGAAAACACAAACCGGTATATTACAGTGGGAATTTTTTTTTTTGTTTGTTTTTTGGAACCAGTTATTGCATATAATGTTTTAAATAATGCCTGTTGACAGGGGCGTTAAATATTTTACCATCCAGATTTTCTAATAGAAACGAATTCTTTCCTTCGGGAGCTGCGACTCTAAATGGTCCATACCAAATATGATCGAATTTACCGTGTTTCGCTGAGTCGTCCTTCCTAGCATCCCATCTCAAGGCCAAATCGCCCGAGAGAAACTCTCTGTCTTTTGCCTTACAGTCAAATAACATTTTCATATCATCTTGGTATTTATGCAACCTTTCGTCTACTTCGACCCTGTGTTGTTGCACTTCAATTAGCTGATTTATCCTTCTGGTAACATGATTTGGTTCTTCCTTCTCATCTTGCCATAATTTCATCACGGGGAGCACTAGATTTATCGGTAATACCATGTCGGTCCCATATACCATTTGGAAAGGCGAGGTGCCGATATATTCTTTCATGCCTATCTGATTCACCCATAAGGCGTATTTCAAATGCACATGCAAAGATTTTTAATTATCGTCCAACACTTTCTTAATTACATTTATCAAACTCTTGTTTGAAGACTCGGCTAGTCCATTTCCTTGGGGATAATAAGCTGTGGAATGACCGAGTACGATATTGCATTTCTGGAAAAAGTTGATCATAGCCATAGATTTGAAATCCTGGGCATTATCCGTGACTATTTTTCAGGGGCAGCCGAATCTAGACAAAATGTTGTCTTCCAAGAAGTCTATTACCACCGAATTTTTTGCCCTTCTGGTTGGAATAGCCTCCACCCATTTAGTGAAGTAATCCGTGGTAGTTAGGATCCATTTGTGTTCAGCGCTAGAATGAGGGTTGATTTCGCCTATAAAATCTAGTCCCCATTGCTGGAAAGGGGCTTCCTTTTTGACCGGCACCAATGGTAGCATTGGAAGTTTATACTTACCTGCGAACAGTTGGCATGGGTTACAGGCTCTGACTTTGGCATTTATGTCTGAGAAAAGTTTTGGCCAATAATACCCTGCCCTCGGGATCTTATAAGTTGTCGCCCTCCAAGTGTGGTGTCCCCCACAGACCCCTTCATGAAATTTGCTTATTACCTTCTCTATTTCTGATTCGACTAAACAGACCAATAGGAAACCTAGTGGATCCTTCCAATATAATTGATTATCAATTATACAGTATTTGACCGCATGTAATTTTAGCATTCTGGCTTTGGATGGGGACAAATCACTCGGGCATTTTAATGTCATCAGATATGATACTATGTTTTTGTACCAATCTGATGAGACAAACTTCTCTTCAATTCTAATTGCGCTTGTTGGCTCATCAAACTCATTCATGTCCACACCTTCTTCATATCCCTGTAGGTCATTTATACTGAGAGCTCTGAAATTTGATTCTGCTAAGAGTTTGGCCAAACCTTGTCCTTTTACCAATTTTGTTGGTTTTATTTCCAGGTCGAATTCTTGAATTTTGGCAAGCCATCGTCCCCTTTTTCCATCACTGTCAGATTGAACCAAAATATCCTTTACATAGCTGGTAGGTACATACGTGATTATCTTGGAATGTAGCACGTAGGTTCTGAATGATTTCAATGCCTTCACCATAGCATACGCTTGCTTTTCCATTATATCATATTTAAGTTCTGTGTCTCTGAGACTCTTGCTACAAAAAGCTATCAGTTGTTCGAAACCTTCTTCATTTTTTTGGAGTACCGCGGCGATTGTGTGTTCGGAGGTGAATGAGAAAATAAGAAAATCTTTTAGATAATCAGGGCTTTCCAATATAGGTGCCTCGCTTATGACTTTCTTAATGCGTGAAAATGTCGCTTTGGCTTCTGCTATCCATTTCACTTCGTTGTTTTTCTTTAGCATATCTATGATCAATTTCACAATTTCAGCAAAGTTCGGAATAAATCTCCTCAAAAAATTTATTTTTCCTAAAAATGATTGAATTTCTTTTACATTCCTAGGAACATTTATAGTATTTATATCCTCAACTCTTTTAGGATCGATTTTAATACCGTCTCGAGATACAATATGGCCCAAGAGTTTACCTTCTTGCATGGCGAAGTGGGACTTTTTGGGATTCAAAGACAAACCAAACTTACGGCATTTCTCAAACATCTGCTTGAGATGTACCAAATGATCTTCATCAGATTTAGAAAAAACAGTTAGATCATCAAGATAAATGACCACAAATTTATCCCTTTCGCCGATGAAAGAAACATCCATAGCACGTTGGAAGGTAGCACCTGCATTCATTAAACCAAAAGGCATTTTATCATACATAAAAGTACCCCAAGGGGTAGTGAAAGTTGTTTTGTCTTTATCTAGTTCACTTATGACGATTTGATTATACCCAGAGAACCCGTCAATCATTGACATCCTGTTTTCCCCAACTACCTTTTCTAAAACGTGATCCATTTTGGGTAGAGGGTAGTTATCTTTGAGGGAGGACTTATTCAAATTTCTAAAGTCCACACACAGTCTAATCTCCCCACTCTTCTTTCTGACCGGGACCAGGTTTGCTACCCAGTCGGAATATCTCAGAGGTACTATTATTTTCACATCCAATAGCTTTTTAACTTCCTTTTCAACCACGGGTAATAAAATAGGGTTGATGTGTCTGAGTTTTTGTCAAAAGGGTTTGACACCAGGTTTTAGGGGTATCTTGTGTTCGATTACAGTGGTGTTGTAAGTTCTCAGCTCTTTGTAAGACCATGCAAAAACATATGTATACTGTCAGAGCAAGTCTTTATACTTGATTTTTACCTTAGGAGGAAGGTACTTTGATATTTTTACCATCCTAGGTTCTTCTTTGGTCCCTACATCGCAGTCTTCGACCTCCTCTGGTTGGGGTTGCAGGGTGGATTTCAAGGGTATGTCATTCTGATTGAATAGCCTTTCCAGAGGAATCAGTCCTTTCAGAATCTGATTGTTCTTTAGAACTAGCATGCGATGATTTTCAATCTTTTCCTGGAACTCTTGAGGGTCCTCTCCTTCTTGCATGATCCATATGTGATCATTTTGATTTTCTTGATCAATGTGAGTTTCAGAGAAGTCGCCTACTTCTTCGAGGAATTTCTTGATCTGTTCGTCATCCTCGAAAACCTTCCAGTGTTATATGTTGTTCGAGATGGATGGTTGGTGCCTTACCTCTATGTGGTACTTCAATTTAAAAGCAGTAGGGGAGGTGAACGTCGAGGCTGCCTTGGCTAATGAGTCATCTTGCAAATTTTTAGTGTGTGGGATGAAGTGGATACTTACAGATGAGAATAAATTTTCCATTAGATCCCAGGCACAATTTCTGTACGATCTCAATCTTGGGTGCTTGGCCTGGTATTTTCGATTTATCTGTTTGACTATCAACTCTGCGTCTCCATATACTTCTAGGTTCTTTATGTTCAGCTTCCTGGCAGCTTCCAATCCTAATATTAGGGCTTCATACTCACATACATTGTTGGTGTAGTCTATATCCCATTTAAGCCTGTAAGAGAAGGGGACAACAAATTTATTTTCAGGTGCCACAAAAAGTACCCCTACACCTGCTACTTCACATGACAGGGCACCATCAAAAAACATTTTCCAGTTCCCAACGCTATGCATATTTTTTTATTCTTTCTCATCTATGTAATTTTCCTCTGTGCAGCTATCTAGACCATCATCAAAAGACAAAATACAATTTCCTAGATCTTGATCTGCAACGTAAACAGGAAAATTGTTAGGATTCTAAGGATCGCTCATTGTATAGGCTAACCTCGTTTCCCTGTATAACCGAGTAAGTTTCCCACCAAACACAGGAATTGCAGCGTAAGTCATGTCGAGTTGGAGGGACCCACCAAGTTTGGCTCCCCACGACCTTGATAGTAGTAAGCCATACTTTGGGGGGATATCAGCAATAACTACATCCATCAGGATGCTTTTGACTGGGACCTGTGCAAGCGTGACTACTAAATATTTTATCATACCCATGCACTTAACTCTTCTTGAATCGAAAGAGTAGAGATCACCGTAAGGTCTGGTGATCTCGAGGCCTAGTCTATCCATAATAGTTTTGGTCATCACATTATGTGAAGCTCCAGAGTCTAGCATGCAGTTATGTAGCAGTCGATCATGCACATTTAGGGTGATATAGAAAGGAGCGAGGGTATCTCTAGAACCCTCGAAATGTGGACCAAAATTGATATTGGGCTTATCATCTTCCAAGTTTATCACGTCAGATTGACTTTCTTGATCTGAACAACCTATCACTTTGGTTATCTGTTTATGATATGCAGGATTCTTTGCTAATTCAACCAGAGGGATCGGTATTTTGATCCTATTTATCTCATTTTCAAAACTAAAACCGCCACTACCTTTGTCCGTTTCTCTGGTTGAAATCTCGGACTCTCTCTTCTCCAACTTATTTGTCTGAGCTGATTTATTACTTTTGATCTTAATTACCGGTGTTTGTGTATCGGCTATCTTGATCTCCTTTGTTTGGGTCTCAACCTCCTTCGTCTTTGGATCCAGTAAGTCAGTCCCTTTAGATGTTTCGGTCTCTTTTGGGGTGGGCACATATACTTCACCTCTAGGGACAATTTTCCTAAATTGAGAAATCAACGCAGGTTTGTTTTTAGACCTCAGGTTATACCTAGGTTGGACTTCATCCATTATTGAATCAGTTACTTCTTGATGGTCAGGGACATTTGTATTGTTTATGTCATCATCTGTATCTGAGGGTTGTTGTGTGCTTAAAAAATTCTCATAATCTTCTTTAGTTACATAAGGTTGAGTGCAGTCATCACCCAAATTTGTCACATCTTCTTCCAGACCCTCAAAATCTTCCAGGTCATTTCCCCCTATAAAATTTTCATTTTTTAAAGGGGTTTGAATTTTCTGATCTTCATTTTTAGCCTGTCTTTGTTGATTTTGAAGGTTGGTTTTCTCCTGAATTCTCTTTTAATGAAAGGATCGGCCTTCGATTGATCCAGTTCCATCCTAGAAATTTTATTCAACAATTCCTTAATTATCCTAGCCATATCATCCATTTTATCATTTGTGGATCTATTAGACCCTGAGGGTCTGGCTTGTTCCCTGAAACGTCTGGTTTCTCAGTTTCTCGTTTCTACCTTAGCTTTCAACTTTCCAGAATCCATCATGTTAGATTCGATTTCTACAGCATCATCATGCATTCGGGTTAGGGTAGCCCCTCTTCTTTCTCTTAAGAGAAGGGCGAAATCGGGTTCGAAAGCTCCCGCGAAGGTTACTTTGGATGCAAGTTGGGATGGTTTAACTTCGTCTAGGATTTTATTATACAGCTTATTAAATCTTTGAATAAATTCCATAACTGTTTTCGAATTCTTTTTCTTTAAATATCTGAACTTGGTCAAATAATACAAGTGATCTTTCCTTTCGCCCCATTGCCTAAGGAAGGCGTCTTCTAGAGCATCGTAGGATAATATTGACCCTGTGGGTAGGCTTCGAAACCAGGTTCATACCTGTTCTTCAAAAGTTTGAACAAAAAGCCTCAAATACACGTCTTCGTGTTCAAGACCTAGGATATCTGCGAACTGATCAAAGAAGTTTATATGTTCAGTTGCGGTCAAGTCTCCTTCTCCTGTAAACTTAGGTAAGTTTTTTATATAATTTTTGGGAAGGTCATGAAGAGGGACAGGAAGAACCAAAGGCACATATCTTGCAGCCACTTTAGCGAAAACTCTAGGAGGGGGGAGAGGCCCTTGGCCTCCTACCCCTCCTATTAGAGCCCCACCACCTCCTAAAACTCCTCCACCTCCGAAAACCCCTCCACCTCCTCCTCTGGCAGCTGCCATTGGTACTACGGGAAACGGTGTATTGTATAGAGGGTTATGGAACACTAAAAGCAAATCTTTAGCTTCTTCGTGAGACGATAAAACCGAAGACTGGTGATAAGTGATGCGAGGACTTGGCTCTTCGGATTTGCAAGAAATGTAATCAGGGGAACCGCGGGCGTGTAATCTGAGTGTAAGGTATACTCTCCGAGATTTGGTGAGGTCGTGAGATCTAACTAAAAAGTTGGCGGGATATCGATCTCTGCTAAATCCACTGCAGGGATTTTACCTCTGTATACGTCAGAGGTTATCGAATGGGTTTCACTCTTAGTCTCAGAGAGAGATAAAATTGGATTGATGGTTTCATGAGGGGAACTGTGCGAATTTGAAGGTTCAAATGAACTCTTGATCTTCGTTTGAGGGTACTTAAGCTGGTAAACTGTAGTAGTTGGCTTAAGGGAACCTCTAGTTTTCAGTAATTTTTCGGGATCGGAAACAGGCGTGGTCTGTTTTCCCTCTGGGTTTAGTCTGGTATTCCTTTAACTGGATGCCAGCTTATTCAAACGTGGAGTTGCCAAGTGAAAGAAAATAAAATACTTTAAAGGATGTTCACTCTTTGTTCACTATCAAAGGGTGAAACTTGTGAGAATGTCGTTCTTCCCAGGGAAAAGGTTTCGTAACTTCGTCCCCGGCAACGGTGCCAAAAAGATGTTGTTCCAGAGTCTATACTTAAGGCTTAGAAAGTACAGTGTCTAGGCATCCGAAAGTGAGTAAAGAATAAAGAAATGGAAAGCATCAACCTTCGGGAAAAGAAGCTAAGGATGATTTCCAAGTTATTGTTGTCTAGCCTCCAACTGCTCCTAGATGTTTATATCCTGCTCAATCGGGGCCCACGAACGCTGAAGTTCTACCCTGGTATTGGTTGTTTTAAGAAGAGTATCGAAAAGGTTCAAAGCGATATGTGTTTGGTCTGATAAACCGAGCTCAATGTTAGGCTGTCTTACAACGGGGACGGTCATAGAGGAACAGTAAAATTAAAAGAAAGTTTCAAATTTTTTAAATGCTGTCTCAATTTGATCATATAAAAGAGAACTATCTGATTTATTTTTAAAGATAGATTACAAACCAAAGGCCTTTTCCCATAAATTTGTTATCTAATAAATAAGTGGTGTGTGTGAAATGCAAGAAAAACATAAAATTGTTTATAATACGAGGCTCCTATCAAGGGAGAATCTCGCCCTGTAAATAGAAGAAGAAAAAGGTGAGAAGGAATCTGACGAATGCACAAAATATGAAAATCTAATGAGTCCACAAGTCATGTACCTGTTGATAGCCAATACAGAGGAAAAATTATAAACTATATAGACAATTAAAAGTAATCACCACAGTAGAGGTTTTACTAAATTGCAATGTAACATTCATCAAACATATATGTGTGAAATCAAATTGAACAAGAAAATAGAGAGGAAACAAACTCATAACACAGTCTTGACAGAATCAGGAGTCTTCAGATTGCTTTGTATTAATATTCAAAAGGAGGGTCTCTATTACAATCGACCAAAATAGGTCCAGCACTTTGTTCTTTCTACAAAATGTATATTTATACAAATTTCTATAGTATGGATTCTCAAACGTTCCAGAGGTTTTCAGTTACAACAAAGGAGATTAATCGTTTCAATTCTTGGTTTCTATCCTTATTTGGTACTGGAAACCTGCCTCTTCACATGCTCCATGCACATGATGCACTTCTCCACCAGCTGGGATATTAACTTAGAAGGTTTTTCTTGATTGTTGGCCTCAAAAGTGTAACAATCCCTTGCCAATTTTGGCAACTTTCCCTCCACCTGTTGGTCTTTGGCGCTGATAGAACATAATTGTACACTCAGTTTAATCAGCCATTTATCTATTTGGACTATGTCCCTCTGGGTTATTTGTGATATTTCAGCCAATTTTCTTTCTTCATTTTCCTTGATCTTAAGCAGATGCTTGGTTGTATTGATCTGGCCCAGTGTTTCAGTGCTATCGGCCCTGAACTTCCCAGGGTGTGAGACCCAATCCTTGATCAAATCAGATAAGATTTTGTTGTATTGCTCGCATTCCTTCTATTTAAAATCCTCAAGAAACTCGGCATTGTATGTGAAATTCGACGTGGGTGGCAACTTGTACATTGCCCGCAATTGTTCTAATCTAAAGGTCCCAATACTGACCTTCTGCTCGTTGACGATGGTTCTGGTTGGGATATCTACATGGTCTAGCGCCCATCGAATCATATCATAGTAAGGAAGTAGACGTGGCCTAGCCGCTACTTTATGCATTTCTTCTTGGACAACGAGCTTGTATTTGGTGGCCAGGTTGTCCTTCTCATTGTCACTGGAATCATTTGAATAGTTTACCAATTCGGACTGTAGAATCTCAGAAATATATGACCAGGTTCTGACTAAATCAACACTTCAGGGTGAAGTATCAGAAACGTTATCCGAGCCTTGCCCTGAAATCTCAACACTTGCTTTGGACGCTTTTCATGGGGCCATGACTGGGGATTCTGATTTAGCTCTCTTGCGATAAAAATATGTATACATACAGAAATCAGTTTGTTGAGGAAATTTTCTCTGCGTAAAATAGAAATGAGCTTTGTGACACGGAAGAAAAAGATCTATATCTTTGACCATTTAAAACCTCGACGTCCTTATGAACAGAATGGTCAAATCAATTTTAGATATTGATTTAGCAATAAAAACCATATCCTTACTTGTCGCTTCACCTCATTCCCAATTAATGCCATAAATTTCGACGGTTCATGACACAAGTTGGTGTAAGGAAAATTTAAATTTACCTCGTAGACTGTGCATATTATTATTTTCATTAAACAATGCTTAAGCTCGCTTAGCTTCTTTAATCAGGCTTTCTTAAACTTTAATCAACCTTTCGGCATTCGCCTTATTGGGAGTTTTCATTCTAACCTTTTGAGCCTCTAAAGCCTGAGATCGCGATGATTGGATTTATTTAAACTAGAAGATAAACCGTATTAAGTGTTTTAATTAAATAATATTTGAGCAATATTATGACTTCGCCACTCGGGGTTTCGAAGGTATAGCTTTTGGGAGGTGCATACGCCGAGTAGAAAAATCCCGATAGGCTTTAACCATGGTCAAAACTAACCACCCCTAACACTAACCCGGGTTACTTATGTAAAAGTCTCGCGGCTTCGCCTATCGGAGTTATGACGGTAATGTTTTTCGAGAGAGTCAATGCCGACATGCGAAATCCCGACAGCACTTGACTGGGGTTTAAAGAATTTTACTCTTAGCTTTAACCTGAGGTAAGCTTTTAACAAATTTTCACGACCTCACACATCAGGACTTGTAAATATTGTGACTTGTAACTCTCGAAGCGCGATATATCGAGGTACAAAAAGTAAAAAAATTACGTTTAATGATAAAAGGTGGTGACTTATGAAACATAACATCCTTCGCTATTTCGCATGTTGGGGCTACTGAAAATTTTATTTTGTAAATCTCACAAAGTGAAAGAGAACTTAAAGACCAACACTTGACTTTAAAAATTACATTTAAACCAGTTGAAAAAGGTGGCTCCAACAACATTAATCCATTTGTTGCAGGTATTCAAACAAAGGGTAAATTTGCATGTCCAGTTTGTGGCCCTAAGATGAAGTATCGTCATTCAAAAAGTTTAGGAAAGATGGTGTTTGATGAGTATAGGAACCTTCTTCCTAAGAACCATAGGTATCGTACTACTGAAAAACATCTTTTCAATGGGAAAGAAGAGACCGGTTTAAAACCACGAAGAATGACACCTCACCTATGGAGGTTGGAATATAATGGAAATCGTCAAGGTACTCAATTTCATAATGTATTGTAGATCATGTAATGTTTTTAATGTTTATTTTAATCATTGAATTTATTTTACCATATTTGATAATTATTTCTGTGATTTATTTTATGCTTCATGAAGGCTGTAATCATCATGAAGGTATTAATAATGGTCTTCCACAGGGAATGAAATCTTATCCAGCTCAATTCATGAGTTTTCCCTACTATGAGGAGCTAAAAATAGCTCATTTGTTTGATGCAATGTATATTGGGAAGAATGTGACTGAAATGTTATGGTGTATCATAGATGGTAGGAGGGACAAAGAAAAAATTGTCAAAATTTGTACTGACATTCAAGAAGCCAATCATGCAATGTGAAGTGTGATCCAATATTCAAATAGATCAGATGGAGTACTAGACCAAAATAACATTCCATGGTTATTAACAGAGCAACAAATAAATGATGTAAAAGAGGTCATTCAAAGAATTAAATTTCCCACGGGTTTTGCTTCAAACATAAAAAATATCTTAACGAAGAAAGGTGAATTTGGTGGGGTAAAAACACATGATTGGCATACCTTCATTAAGGTAATAATTTTGGTATACATATTTAAATAGTTTGGCCTTATAGATCTTTAATTTTTTTTATTTTTGCTTGTCTACTTTGGTCAAAACAAATAACGATTCATTTTGTTGTTACAGTATGTTCTACCACTATCTCTCCCAAATGACTTTGACAACAACGTCAAACAAGTTATATATGATCTTGAAAAATACATGAGGTAAGATGTAGTTGTGATTTATATGCAAAATGTTCTTTCAAAGTATTATTGTACTTAATGACACGTGTTTTACTTGTAATGTAATGTAATATATTATATTATGTTATGTTGAAACATGTTATTTTCTTGTGTCACGATCTCATGTAGATGGTTGTCATTGAAAGAAATCCATGAAGATGATATAAGGTATTGGAAGAGATAAATTCCTCGTCTAATGTGTGAAATGCAAAAGTATATACCTCCTAAATTTTTGAATGCATAAGAACACTACCTCATACACCAAGTTGAGGAGATTGAAATTTGTGGACCTGTTCACACAAGGTCAATGTGGATGGTGGAGAGGCACTTGAAATCATTGAAGGCGTTGGTTAGACAAAGATCACATTCTGAGGGTTCTATGGTGGAGGGATATACGATATATCAATCCATGGTGTATATTAGTCAGTATCTTCCTAAATTAGCAGTGCCAACTATGCATGCAGTGGATCGCATTTGGGATGTGAACTCCATCAAAAAATTTGAAGATCAGGAGCATCTGTTGGGGAAACGTAGAATGAAAAAAATGAGAGGTAATATATTAATAATTGTGAAAATTTATATTAATAATACATATAAAGTTTCGTTTTTGTGTATATGATCATACTCATTAATATATTAATATAATTTGTTTCATAAATTATAAATATTTATAATTACCTGCATATTGTATGTTATAACTAATATTTAATATTGGTGAATTATGTTTTTTTTATTCAGTTGCTCTAGAGTGGGATGCACTGCATTTATACATTGCAAACAATCTTGACTGGATAAATGTGTGGATTGAAATATGTAAACAACATAATGGAGGTAGGTTATCATGGAAACGACTGTCTAAATTGGTTAGAGAAGCTCATTGTAACAGAGATGTCAATGTTACGCAGAGGGAAATTGATCTAGCATATGGTTTGAAAGATGGACAGGTAAGCAATTTCACCCATTGTATTCAGTTATTTTATATTATACTAATGTGACTACATGTGTACTGTATTTTTCAGATACTTTCGAAGTTATATAAATATATGTTAATTTATTAATTGACAATGCCTCTTTTACATATCTGACATATTGCAGTTGAAACACCACAAGGCTATGTGGTGCAATGGTCATAAATTTTGCATCAAACAATTGGATGAAACAAGGAAAACTTCTGATAGTGGGATAACTGCAGTATTCCAGGTTACTAATGTTTCCTCTAGGAGTGACAGACATCCCCGAGAATCTAAAAATAGATACTATGGGTATTTAAATGATATACTTGAGTGTGAATTTAATTCCTTCACATTAGTACTGTTCGATGTCAAATGGTATAGGTTACGAATGCAGGAACGTGATGAGGAAAGAACTGTTATTCAACATGCCAATGGATTTCCAATGATTAAAACAACGATGTTTGAAAGAGGAAATGATCGCTATGTTTTTCCAAGCCAATGTGAACAGGTCTTTTACTCAAATGTTACAGGTGAAAGATATTGGTCATTTTTTGTTAGATATGATCCAAGAGGAAGGCCAATTAAGTATACTCATTTACAAGAAGAAGATGATATTGAAGATCAAGAAGATGATTCGACAGAATATCAGACAGAGCCGGAAGATCATGGAGGGTCAACAGGTGAAGAAGACAAAGAAGATCATGATCTAGGCGTAGGAGACAATATTGCAATTCTTGATGATGATGTCGATAAAAATATGCTCGAAAATGACATTGATGACGATGATGATATCATCAATCCTTTCAACATCATTTTAGAACCAGATGATGATACAGATGTCGATTTCGATGAAGAAGATCAAGATAGAGAGTAAGGATGATTACACATATGTTGAGGTTGGATTAGGTACGTGACTATATAATATTTTAATTTGTATGAATTATTCTCTTAAAATAATTTACTTTTAAATCCATGGGTTAATTACATGTTTTTAATTTTTATGTGGCGTTTTTATATCCTAGGTTACATGTTGTTTAATTATTATTTGAAACCCAAAAATAGTTGTCAATATAGTAAAGTACGTGGTAGACTAAACATATCATTTAGAAACACATAATTTCATGTACCTTCATTAAAAAAAAATTGTCATTTCTATGCATGAATCTTAATAGGACGTTGCTTTCGATTATTTTATATTTTATATATTAGGTTTTGGGGATCAATTGAGAGTGATGTGAGGGGGAGGGTAGGGGCCATGTGAGCTTCCACCTTCACATGGTTGGCCTTGTTCAATAGAGGATAAATTATTCTTGAAACCAAGAGAAGATCTTTCATTTTTAGACCATCATGATCGTATAATATTTCATCAATATTGTTACCTATTTGAATCTTATTAGAACTAAGATTCGTTACATAGTCGTTGAAAAAAGACAAAAGACTTATGTAGCGAATATTAATTTGGTCTTTCTATGGGAAATTTTATGACATTAGTATGTAATTTTGTAAAAAAATAATGGATCTTGGGGACTACACCATGTTCAAGGAACGAGGAACGAGGAACGATGAATGAGAAACAAAAATTGCACGAGGACTAGACACCGGCAACATGGACCTATGAATGGGGCCAACGTTGAAATTTTTTCAAACAGTTTTTGTATGCACTGAAATTTGTCATGGATAGAATATTGGTATGCCTTAACGATATGAGAGGGTTTCTGGACTCAAATTTGAGTGACACACCCACTTTCTTCCATCATCAATTCATCATGTAAACCATAAACCCTAATTTTCTTTCAGAGTACCCAATTTGGTTGACGCAAGTTTTAGGCTTTCGTCGGTCTTTCTTCATTTTTCTTTCAGGTTCTACATTAATGTATCTACATCATTGTTTTGATTAAAAATCCCTCTATTTCATTGATCTCTTAATCAACACCATCAAGATACTAGAGGTTGGAAACAAGGACCTGCGAATGGGTCCAACGTTGAAATTTTTTCAAACAGTTTCTGTATGCACTAAAATTTGTCATGGATAGACTATTGGCATGCCTTAACTATATGGGAGGGTTTCTAGACTCAAATTTCACTCACACACCCACTTTCTTCCATCATCATGAATTCATCATGTAAACCATAAACCCTAATTTTCTTTCAAAGTGCACAATTTGGTTGACGCAAGTTTTAGTCTTTCGTCGGTCTTTCTTCATTTTGATTTCAGGTTCTACATTAATGTATATAAAATGTATATGTGTCATATTTTTGATGAAAAATCCCTCTATTTCGTTGATTGCTTAATCAACACCATCAAGATACTAGAGGTGGGCAACAATGACAAGTGAATGGGGCCAACGTCGAAATGTTTTCAAATTGTATCTGTATGCATTGAAATTTGACCTGGATAGACTATTCGCATGACTTAACGATATGGGAGGGTTTCTGGACTCAAATTTGACTCACACACCCACTTTCTTCCATCATCAATTCATCATCGAAACAGTAAACCCTATTTTTCATATGTTCTAGTAGATATGTTAATGATTCCAAGTTTCATATTTGTATTTGACTAAAGGTCCAGCGTATAGCTTGCAAAGTATCAAATTGAGATTTCAAGTTGATAAACCAAATATGAAATGAATCCAAGCATCTTTTGATATCATCGTAAGAGAGACGAATGTAAATAATCTTGCGATGAATTTGTTATACTATCGACGAAAAACGTTCGTCGATAATTTTATGCCATTAGTATGTAATTTTGTAAAAAAATAATGGATATTGGGGACTACACCATGTTCAAGGAATGAGGAACGAGGAATGATGAATGAGGAATGAAAATCGCACGAGGACTAGACACCGGCAACAAGGACCTGGGAATGGGGCCAACGTTGAAATTTTTTCAAACAGTTTCTGTATGCACTAAAATTTGTCATGGATAGACTATTGGCATGCCTTAACTATATGGGAGGGTTTCTAGACTCAAATTTTACTCACACTCCCACTTTCTTCCATCATCAACAATTCATCATGTAAACCATAAACCCTAATTTCCTTTCAAAGTACACAATTTGGTTGACGCAAGTTTTAGGCTTTCATCAGTGTTTCTTCATTTTTCTTTCAGGTTCTACATTAATGTATATACAATGTATATGCGTCATCGTTGTGATGAAAAATCCCTCTATTTTGTTGATTTATTAATCAACACCATCAAGATACTAGACGCTGGCAACAAGGACCTGCAAATGGGGCCAACGTTGAAATTTTTTCAAACAGTTTATGTATGCACTGAAATTTGTCATTGATAGACTATTTGCATGCCTTAACTATATGGGAGGGTTTTTGGACTCAAATTTGAGTGACACACCCACTTTCTTCCATCATCAATTCATCATGTAAACCATAAACCCTAATTTTCTTTCAGAGTACCCAATTTGGTTGACGCAAGTTTTAGGCTTTCGTCGGTCTTTCTTCATTTTCTTTCAGGTTCTACATTAATGTATATACAATGTATCTGCATCATAGTTGTGATGAAAAATCCCTCTATTTTGTTGATTTCTTAATCAACACCATCAAGATACTAGAGGTTGGCAACAATGACATGTGAATGGGGCCAACGTCGAAATGTTTTCAAACTGTATCTGTATGCATTGAAATTTGACCTGGATAGACTATTCGCATGCCTTAACGACATGGGAGGGTTTCTGGACTCAAATTTGACTAACACACCCACTTTATTCCATCATCAATTCATCATGTAAACCATAAACCCTAATTTTCTTTCGGAGTACCCAATTTGGTTGACGCAAGTTTTAGGCTTTCGTCGATCTTTCTTCGTTTGTCTTTCAGGTTCTACATTAATGTATATAAAATTATCTGCATCATAGTTGTGATGAAAAATCCCTCTATTTTGTTGATTTCTTAATCAACACCATCAAAATACTAGAGGTGGACAACAGTGACATGTGAATGGGGCCAACGTCGAAATGTTTTCAAACTATATCTGTATGCATTGAAATTTGACTTGGATAGACTATTTGAATGCCTTAACAATATGGGAGGGTTTCTGGACTCAAATTTGACTCACATACCCACTTTCTTCCATCATCAATTCATCATGGAAACCATAAACCCTATTTTTCATATGTTCTAGTAGATATGTTGATGATTCCAAGTTTAATATTTGTATTTGACTGAAGGTCCAGCTTATAGCTTGCAAAGTATCAAATTGAGATTTCAAGTTGATAAACCAAATATGAAATGAATCCAATCATAATTTGATATTGTCGCAAGAGAGACGAATGTAAATAATCTTGCGACGAATTTGCTATACTATCGACGAAAAAAGTTCGTCGATGGTATAGCTAATTCGTCGCAAGAATATTGTGTCTAATTTGAATGGTGTTACATGGTTTTCAAGGAGTTTAGGGCTTATATTATGGTGCAATGTAGTGTAGTCTATAAGAAAAATCTCTATGCCAAACCTCAAAATGGATAGTACCATATCTTGTTCATAAGACAAATATTCTTGGTATGTTTCCTTTGTGGATATGGTGGCTCAAGCCCTCAGTACA
>ML797489.1:81065-94495 GCA_009831015.1 Picea engelmannii
CAAATATTTCCTCTAAAGGGATTATGTTGAAGGTGATGTTCATGGATATTGAGCCTTACAAATCCATTTATGGAATAAGGCCCTTATTGTCCTCCCTCCCTTTGTTATGGTAAAGTCCTTGAGACCCATTCCTACTATGAAAAGCCCCATTATTATACCCATATCCTACTTATATGACAAAGATTCACTTTAAAGGAACTATGTTGTAGTTTGAGGCCTTGATCATGGCCTATTAGATCAAGAATATTAACTTAGGTCCTAATTCCCTTGACTTCTGACCCAACCATGGTCAAGGCTCTAGTACCCATCCCTAATGCATAAAACCTTCTAATGGCATCCACATACCACTGTAATGATAATGATATCTTATATAGGGCATGTTTTGTGGTTTGTGGCCTTGTCCATGGCCCTTGTAGGTCCCCGAAAGATTCATTTAGAGCCTAAGGGATTTATTCTCCTCTCATGCACATTATCAAGGCATTGAGACCTATCCCCATTATCTAAGGAATTATAGGAGAAACCATGTTCCACTTTGAGGATATGGTAATATTAATATTAAACTGGTAATATTAATATTAAAATTGCAGCCTAAAATAATTTTTTAATTTTTTTTTTTAAATAAATATTACTCGTCGCACTTTCGATGACCATCATACACCTGTGATGGATTTTCTATATAAACAACAAAAGTGGTCGTCTCAAGTGCGACAACAACTTAAATTGTTGCGACACATTACTATATAAACAATGAAAGTTGTCGTCGCAAAGGTCATTGCAAGTGTGACGACAACTTAAATTGTTGCGACGCATTTGCTATATAAACAAAAAAAGTTGTTGTCGCAACTGTCATCTCAAGTGCGACGACAACTTAAATTGTTGTGATGCATTTTCTATATAAACAATGAAAGTTGTCGTCGCAATGATCGTCACAAGTGCGAAGACAACTTAAATTGTTGTGACATAGTTGCTACATAAACAAAAAAAGTTGTCGTCACAAGGGCGATGACAACTTAAATTGTTGCGATGCATTTGCTATGTAAGCAACGAAATCTATCATCGCAATGGTCATCTCAATTACGACGAAATGTTAGTTTCACTTAGTTTTCCTATATTGTCATATTGGCGACGATATTTCTTTTTTTGTCGCAATTGTGAGAAGTTCCCTAAGGTCGTCGCTCTTGCGACGGTAATTCAATTTCGTCGCAGTTGCCATGTGACATAAAACGATGTTTCGGAGACTCAAGATTCATTGCAATATCCACGACAACGTCATAAGAGTGTCGAAATAGCCATCGCAAAATGAGTCAAATTTTCTAGTGAAATACCTCTATATTTGTTTATTACTTTTTCTTGCTTTAAAATTGATTTTTGTGGTCTCGTTTGAATAGTGTGTCAAGTACGATGAATATCATTGTTGGCAAGTCACTTTCAATGAGTACCAATATGGTAAATATGGATTTACATTGTGTTTGTCCCATAGTTATCAAGTTCAAAAAGTTTGGTAGGTTGGAGACAGGGGATATTTGGAAGTGATCAAGAATCGGAAAAAAAAAAATTGGAAAAAGGTTCCAAAATTTGGAATATATATGTAATTATAAATATTGCTCATAAATTTAAATAACCATGGAAAAATATATAACTATACACAAAAAAAAATAGTTCAAAAAAGACAATAATTCTTAATAACACCACAAAGTTATTCATAGTTTGGAGCCTAACCTTAGGGTAAACATAAAAGAGAACAATAATGAAAATAACCATATTTTTTTAGCTAAAGGAGTGCGATGAGAATTTGAAAGGCTCTAAAGTATTTTTTCTTTTAAATCGATTTTCAAAGTTTTTCCTTCATTTTTTTTCTAAGTAGTCGTCATCCCTACGTGCAAAATTTTGCAAATCCAAATTTGTTTGTATCCGTCATGGAGTAAGATCTTGTAGAGAAGGAAACTAATCATGACCCCATGAAATAGATCCCATGGATAAGGAAATGGATACTGCCACTAAGAATTTGATCCCAACTTTATGAAATGATCTTTCCTTTATGAAACAGATCTTGAAATCCCTAGAGTTGTTTTGAACACGGATCCTCGATTAAATATAATTTTTAATGTAAAAAAGTCCTAAAGAGCATAATGTTACAACATAAAACCCTAAACCCCACTCATATACTAGGAAGACTAATTCCCCCTTTGTAGAATGTTACATCTCATTGTATGAGGTTCCACATTGTGATTTTCATCACATTGATGGAGATTTATAGCCAGTACCTTGGAACATTGGACCGAGTTGGGGTGAATACATATTCATGGCATTGGATTGTTTGATGGAGGTCTTTGGTTGGGGAAATCTCACTTTTCCTTGGTTGGATGATTATGATTGCAGGTTTGGTGGTCTTCTCACATGTTCTTACCTTGTTGATCACCCCTCGGTTGCATATTTGATAGTTATGGAGAATGTTATCTCATCATGGTGTGGTTTTGGTACATTTGTTTACCTTGTATGTGCTACACCTTGTTCATGGATAATGGTTCTAACCCCCCTCCCCCCCACAAGGGGTTAGATGATGGTGTTAGGATGATGTTTTTGGAGTTTCCTCGTGACTATATGTGATGATGTTGTATTATTTGTGTCACTAGATTTTCTCATGTTCCTTTTGTTAAGTTTTAATTTTGTTGTTAATTTATATCCAAAGTACATGAGCATTTAATACATCAACAACATATAAGGATCACTGAAATAAATACAATCACAAGGTATACAACATTTTATCCTGGGAAACCCGCATGGGGAAGAAAACCCAGCAAAAACTTCCTTAATATAGATAGACCAAAGATCGAACAGAAGATCCTCCTCTACTCCTTCACTAAGAAGAGTAGCACACCACTTAAACAAGAAATACTAATAGATAGACCAAAAACCCTCCTTGACATCACCCCTAGTTGTAGTAGGTTCTCATCCAAAACTTGCATACTACAGAACTAGGTGTGTGTGTCCAAATGAGGCATTGGCCTCTCTTATAAATAGTGGTCTGGCCAGCCAATAATTAGGTCTTGGTCGACCTGTCACTTTACCCTCTTAATTTACTTTTAACTGTCAATGCACAAAAGGGACAACTTTTCCAAAGGCACAATAGGGCTTAATTAATAAATATAATATAATAATATTATTCAAAATTCTCTCTTAGGTAGAATATTCTTCGAAGTTACAATATTTCAACACTCCCCCTTAATAAGAAGGGTATTCTACTGGAAACATTAATAACCACTAACTGGACTCAATACATCATCAAGAGGAGGGGACATCGACATTAGCATCGAGAATATTGTCGGTCATATCTATAAATCATAGGAAGTTTTTCTCATCATCAACATCAGTAGAAACTGAGCATCGTCATCATCTGTAGCACGGAGCTGGAGTAACATCATCATCATCAAAAACATGAATCTGGAACATCAACATCAACATCACGAAGTTGGAAAAACAACATCAACAACATGAAGTTGGAACAACAACATCAACAATATGAAGTTGGAATAACAACATCAATGGAAATAGCGTGAGACAAGAACATCAACAATAGCAGAAACAAAAACAACAACAGTGGGCACTCCGATAGACTGTCCATCCAGACCTTACGGGACCTTTCCAGGGATAACAAAATCCCCTAGGATATAAATCCTAACTGACATGCCACACTATTGACCACATCAAGTATATACATACATAGGCACTCCAACAAACCATCCATCCAGACCTCATGGGATCTGTCCAGGGATGATCAATCCCCTAGGATATAAATCCTAACTAAGTTGTCGAGCTGGTGGTCAAGATACCATAGTATCATCAACATCACTCCCCCTTTCAAGGGAAGTCCTTTTGGACTACACCAAGCTTGTATTAAAAGTACTTAAACTTCACATGACACAGAGGCTTAGTCAACACATATGCTACATGCTCATATGTGCCAACATATTGGAGCTTCACAACTTCCTTTTGTACCAAGTCACGAATGTAGTGGTACTAGATCTCAATGTGATTCATCTTATCGTGGAATACTAGGTTCTCATTCATCTTTATGTAACTCTAGTTATCACAAAATATCACGGTAGCATCCATCTCTAGGTCAAATAGACATGTCAACAACTTCTGAAGCCATATGGCTTCACAACTGGCGGAGCATGCTGCAACTCCTCTTCTTCCATATTGAAAGCAATACTGGATTGTTTCCTACTTTTCCACGAAGTCATGGCTGACCCTAAACTGAAACAACATCTTGAAGTGATTTTCATATCTGAAGCACTTCCAATCCAATTTGAATCAGTATAGCCATACAATCTGAAGTCACAATCTCCAATATAATAGAGGCCATAGTCCAATGTACCCTTAAGGTATCTCATCACATGCTTTGCAGCTACAAGGTGAACATGTCTAGGCTCCACCAGATACTGACTCAAGGTGTTCACAACAAATCATATATCTGGTATGGTATTCGTTAGATACATCAACGAACCAATCACCTATCTATATAGAGTAACATCAACTATTTCTAACAAAGTATCAGCCAATAACTTGATATTTGTCTCCATAGGAGTGGACATGGATTTACAGTCCATCATGTCGAATCTCTTCAGAATTTCCATGGCATACTTTCCTGGATTAAGGAAAATCTCTTATGGGCTCAGCCATACTTCCAGACCTAAGAAATAGTGCATCGGGCCTAGGTCCTTCATTTCAAATTCAACAACAAGTTTATTCTTACAATATGTGATGATATTTTCTTCATCTGTCAAGAATAAGTCATCCACATACAGCAGCAACATAATTGGTCCATCATTCTCAATCTTGAAATAAAGGTTGGGATCATATTTACTCTTGGTAAAGCCCAAGCTCATCAGAAAACTATCAATCCTGCCAGACCAAGCTCTTGGAGTTTGCTTCAACTTGCGGACATGAGTCTTCATGTCTTGTACTTAGAAATCAAATTTTTACATCACATTGTACCAACCCAGTACACTTTCTCAGCTACAACTCAATCTGCATAATCATGTGTTGGTTCTATGTGCTTTCTGCAAAGCACTATCTGTCACACTGCCTGAGAGTATGCCCCTATTCTCTCTGCAATTGTTCCTTCTGAAACCAGGACTCTGCACCTCCAGATGTTATTTCTGAAGCTGAGAATGATTGCTCTATTCTCACTATAGTTGTTGAACTCTGAGAGTAGCTCCTCTATTCTATCATGGAAATAGTTTCATCTGAAATTGGGAGTGGTTGATACTAAAGGTAGCTTTGTTTCTTTCATGGAGGTAACGCAATCTCAAATATAGGGACTACTCCCTCTGAATCTCATACTATATTAGAATCATGGTTGTCCTGACTATCTTCACGAACACTAGAACTATTTCTTCGATTACTGGAGCAAGTGTCTCATCATAGTCGTCTCCCTCTTGATGGGAGAATCCTATGGACACAAATCAGTCTTTGTACATCTCTATATTTTTGTATGCAACATGCTTGATCTTTTAGATCATCTTGGAAGTCACCATTGACTTCCCTTCTAGTCTCAAGGAAAAATCCATATCTCAGTCCTTATGATTGGCTTCCTCCTCCGTCACTGAACAAGGGAATATTCCCAGGTGATTTCACATCTCCTAGAAGTCTTTGAAGCTACTATCTAGTCTTTTCAACTCATGGCATCTGTATGTATGTCCTGGAAGACGTCTATTTTTCCCATATTATCCTCTATGAGATCAAGCTCACTCTAAGTCTCCATGCTTCCTCTAAAGCTTGACTCCCTCTGAGTCTATATAATCTTCGGAGCGATATACTCCCTCTGATATGGCACATCAATGTTATATGGCTTTGTGTCCTGCAAAGTTTCATGGGACCATGTTGGTCTCTTCCTGGTTACTGCATTGATTCTGGGTAGGCCCTTCTAGCTCTACTAACTCTTCCCGATGATCTGAAGAGTGATCAACTACACTAGAGGGATTTGTTTTGTTATATTTGGAGCCTTTTTCTCTTCATGTTTTGTCTTCATATAAGATGTTATGTATCTAACAAAAGTAGCTTCTTCTTCTTCTTCTTTGGTACAAGGATGTATATGCTCATGTATACAACTTGGATAGTCTTTTTGTTGACATTATGGTAGTTGCGGGAGGTATTTACCTCCACGTGTAAACCTGACGAGAATAGAATATTCTTGGAAGCAAGAAGAAACCCTAAATAATTGGTTAAGAACCCTAGAAGACAAGTCATCTCAAGAGAATGATTTGTATTAGGTTATTAGCCTCCAAGAAAAGAAGTCGGCTAAAAGGAAATGTTATATACTAAGTAATTAGCACCTAGAATGAGAATTCGGCCCAGGTAGTCTGGCAGAAACAATATAAATATAGGAGGTTGGTCTTCATTTTGGCCAGCATTCTCAAAACTGCAGAAGTACACTTGTGCGCACTGCAGTTGGCCAATTTGTGCGCAAGTCCTGGGAGCAGCTGTTGCCGGCAGTTTTGCAATCTGTATTTTCGTTTTTCTGGATTGGACTCTCTGATCAGCTTTTGTTATTCTTTCTTGGTGCGCTATCCTTGGAGAGAGGTGTGCCACCTTTGTTTGGCTATTAATCCTAGGGTTTGCTTCCAGAATGTTTCTCTGTCAAGTTTAAGGTGCTCGAGGGTGGCTTCGGCCTATGGTTGGGTGACAATATTGTTATATTGTATATGGTTAAACGAGCACATCCATTACTTTCTAACAGGTTATGGGCACACACTATCTTCAGACAGTCTAACCGCTGGAAGATACATTGGGAGGATTTTCTCAGTTGCAGTTGTAGTTGCAGCCAGTTTTTGTTGCAGCAATGAAACCCTAACCCTCTCATTGAGGCACCATAAGTGAAGAGATTGACCTAATTTCTAGATAGACTAGTGCACCCTATCCTAACGCATCTCTTGATACTCTCATCAAGCTAAGACGTTAAGTTTGAGTTTTTGGTCAAAATCAAGGGTTGACCAAGTCAAGGCAGTTATGACTTACTCTATGAAGTCAGAAAACAAGTTAGAAGGGGCTTCTAACTTCAGAGCATGGAATACAAGGATTGACCTCATCCTATCCAAGAATAAAGTGTTGGATATCGTGAAAGGAAAGATCATGGAACCACAGTTCAAAGAAGGAAAAGAGAAGGAACCTCAAAACGTTGCAGTTTTGGAGAAGTTCAAAGATAGTGACATCAATGCCATGAGTATCATAGTGGACTCTATAAAAGACCACTTGATACCCTATATATCCCATCTTGACTCATATAAGAAGATGTATGATGCCCTAATAAACCTCTTCTCAATCAGAAACATTGGACAGGTAATGAGTCTGAAGAATGAGCTCTGTGACATGAAAATGAATGATGATGACAGCATAACATCATACTTTGTGAGAATCTCTCAGTTGAGAGGTCAACTACAAGCTAATGAAGAGATTATTTTAGAGAAGGAACTGGTAAATATAGTACTCAATGGTCTTCCCAAGACATGGGATGAATTTGTCGCAAGCATGAACACAAGGAAGGAGTATCCCACATTTGAATAACTTTGGACTTGTTGTGCACAAGAAGAATCAAGGATCAGTGCAAAAGAGAAACCCCAAGAAATACGATGATCAAGCTTTCATAGCAAAGTTCAAGAATTTCAGGAATAAAAGAAGTTTGGCTCCAGGAAGAAACCAAATCAAGGGAAAGATATGTCAAAATATACAATGCTTCAATTGTCGAAAATATGGTCACTATAATAATCATTGTCTCGAGCTAAAGAAAAGGAAGGAAACACATGAAGCATCAGTTTCCAAAGAAAGGGAACCCTCAAAGAAAGTCAAGCAGGACAAAACAAACTTCTTCTTCTAAGACAAGGTAACAATACTCTTCATAGTTCTTGTACATATGTTTTTCTATACATATCTTGCATATCTATTTCTTAGAAGATAAGGTGTTCAAAGAGAAACCATATCTATGTAAGAACAACAAGATAAGGATTGCTATCACGATGACTACAAGTCAGGAAATACACATGAAAGGATGAAGTACATCAACAACCCCTAGTAACAATTCATGTGGAATTATTACATAAACAACCGCTGCAAGATAAGTCGAACTTAAAGAAACCTAGGAGAAGTAAAGATAGAAAGTAGTCAACAATCAAGAGGAAATTAGAGAAAGACTTATGACACTTTGCAGAAGGAAATAAGGATGCAAATGGAAGCATGGGCTCTCTTAGTCGGAGGGAGTTGATTACAGAATTCCAAAAGAAGAGCATGAATTCATGCATGAAGTAAGGATTAGGAGGGAGCTAATCCTAAATAATATGATCCATTGAAGATGATGAATTATCTATCCATGGTAGAAACCATGAAAAGCAACATGTGTTCAAGTGTGACTTTAGAAGAAGTCTTCTTCGAAAAGAAGCCTTAAAGTATCACTGGTTGTCCATCCACATCCATGATCCTATGATGAAAGAAAGAAGATGGAATCTACAGGGCATGGAATCTATAGAAAACTTCATGGACCCAAGAGCCAAAGAGAAACATGAGGAAAAACATGAAGATTCCAAGAGAGAAAGAAAAACCAAAACAACTAGTCATTATATCAAGACTCACAAGACTACCAGCTTGATATGAACCCTCTAGAAGCAATCAAGAAGAAGAAATGAAAGTTGTGATGAAAAACATTGTATGGAAGACTTATGAATGAAAGCATTGTGAGATCCAGAACTAAAGGTTCTCCAGATAGAGGGAGAGGACTATGATGATAGCTTGTTCCATACATACCTCTACTTGAGACATTATATCTCGTACAATATCCATGGGTTGGAGTTTACATCAGATGAATGTAAGGATTGTTTTCCTCAACAGAGTAATAAAACAAATAAGCATATAGCAACCTCAAAGTTTTGAGGTATACCAGAAAGAGACTCTTGCATGCAGATGGAAGAAGATCTTGTATAGATTCAAACAACTTGGTGCATAGCCTCCAATGCACAACAAAAGCGTGGTGAAAAACCTTCTATAACAAAGATAAGGTGAAAGGTCATTTTCTTAATGAAAATGGTTTGATGGATTGTTGATATACCATAGACAGTGATTCCCCTTGCGGCCAATGTGGGAGAATGGTCTAGGACAGTCTTTCTTCTTGACGGTCACTCTCAGTAGTGTTCAAGAAGATTGGTTCGCCTCGTCAGATAGTCATTCTTTCGAAGCTCACATTTTTGAGCGGTTTCGAAAAATGGTCCATTTTGGAGGTTGGTGCAGGATAGTCATTTCCTTAGGAAACGGTCTAGACAGTCATTCCTTAGGGCAGATTCATTCTCTCCAGGTTGCACTTTGTTTAGTGTCGGAGGAATGGCCCAGATAGTTGAATGGTCCAGGTTCAACAATCAGGGACAGGCATTCCCTAGGGCAGACTCATTCTCTCCAAGTTGCACTTTGTTTAGTGCTAGAGGAATGGCCCAGATAGGTGAATGGTCCAGGCTCATAAATCAAGACAGTTATTCCTCTATTCTTGAGAAGAATAGTCCAGTAGATCATGACTAATGTTTTACCTTCTGGGGGAAAATGCTCTTCTAGATCTTACAGATGTGAGTGGAAGAATGGCCCAGATGATTCAGTTATATCATGACATTGTTTTTATATGCAGGTTGATATCAAATGATATGATTGGCATGGAGACTGTATGTCTCTGGACAATAGATATATGCTATTTTGGTGGATGTGTTCCACTGATTATGACTATATGTCACTGATCAAGTAGCTGTGTGCTACTTGGAGTGGTAGTGTACCATTGGATTGTAGTTGTGTACTACTATGGATAGACAGTTGTGTTCTATTGATTGGCATTGTTCTGATTGCCTTGTAGACTATCAGTAATGTTGAAAATGATTATCAGCTAGATGGATTATCATTGTACTGATGGACAGAGATTCTCCAAATGGAAAATGGTCCAGAACATCTATTCTTCTAGAACATATGCCTGGATTATAAGAATGGATTTTGTATCTCTCCTTGAAGTGATTAACTTATTCAGTATCATTACTCAGATGGAGTATGGTTTCGAGAGATGATGCAGTTGATGTTGTCAGATGACACTGATAGTGATGATGGTGTTCGTGATCTAATCATGAGATAGTCTGTACGACTATGATGATGCTACCAATTCAATGGTATGTTTGTGCTCAAGACCATTGCCTTCAATACCTCCCTAGCTAGGAGGGAATGTTGACATTATGGTAGCTGCAGGAGGTATTTACCTCCACGTGTAAACCTGACGAAAATAGAATATTTCGAGAAGCAAGAAGAAACCCTAAATAATTGGTTAAGAACCCTAGAAGACAAGTCGTCTCAAGAGAATGATTTGTATTAGGTTATTATCCTCCAAGAGAAGAAGTCGACTAAAAGGAAATGTTATATACTAAGTAATTAGCACCCAGAATGAGAAGTCAACCCAGGCAGTCTAGCGGAAACAGTATAAATATAGGAGGTCAGTCTTCATTTTGGCCAACATTTTCAGAACTACATAAGTACACTTGTGCACACTGCAATTGGCCAGTTTGCACGCAAGTCCTGGGAGCAGCTGCTGTCGGCAGTTCTACAATCTGTATTTTCGGTTTTCTGGGTTGGACTCTCTGATCATCTTTTTTTATTCTTGCTTGGTGCACTATCCTTGGAGAGAGGTGTGCTACCTTTGTTTGGCTATTAAGCCTAGGGTTTGCTTCCAGAATCTTTATCTGTCAAGGTTAAGGTGCTCGAGGGTGGCTTCAGCCTATGGTTGGGTGACAATATTGTTATATTGTCTATGGTTAAACAAGCACATCCATTACTTTCTAACACTTTTCACTATAGCTCCCTCATGGTTATCACCTGTGACCTGCCCGAAACAAGAGCAACATGGGAGAAACAATAGACAAGAATAATACTCTTTATAATAATAATAAAAAACAATAGTGAGAACATTCATCACAGTAGCTCCTTCAGAGCTATCACTTGTGACCTACCTGTAACAAGGGTAAAAAGTAAGAAATACAATAATAAGGAATGAAAGAAACACTCTTCTAGTGTTGTGATCAATCATTTCTCCATGGAAACCTGGAAACAAAACAAGAAGTTTCTCCTAGAGGAGATGTTAGTCATATCTAGTAAATGATTACAGTAAGCATTTATCTCAATAGTGTTGACATGTTACCAAGTAATCAATAATAAAACTTTTCAAAGATTGTTATCACAACTATAGTGTTTAGCAGTTATCAAACTTGATGTGTAAATTTGAATCAATCAAACCTGGAACCTGGAGTCTTGTCCTCAAGAATGAGTGTGTTTCTTTTCTTCTGAGTCTCCTTCACTCAATATGACAAGTATTTTCTTCAACCTCCCCTCTGTACTAAGATAATATGCTTTCTTAAAGGAAAACTGGGTTAGAGAATAAACTTTATAATCTCAACTTTAATCAATCTAATACTTTGAATTTAATGTTGACCAATGATTAGTATGATAGTCATAACTTCAACAGAGCAAAATAAAACCTAGATGTTCATAAGATCATAACAAATAGAGGCATATTAAATTGATCAAACCTGAGGTGCATTGTTCCTCTGAATGTGTTGGATCTAAGATCCCTGTGGATCTACAATTGTTGTTTAGACAAAAGATCATTTCTCTTGCAAATACCCTTTAAAAAATAATGATACAGTTTAAACATATGTAAGTACATACCTCTGACGGTATTGGTAGGTAGTGGCACCATCCGACAGCAGCGGCAATAAATAACAAACCTTTAAAACTTCAAAGGTGTTGCAACTTGTAATTTAAAGGTAGTTGGAGATTTTCTAGGGTAAGGCGCACTAGGACAATAAAAATCAGTCCCAATACTTCACAAAAACTTTCACTGCAACAGGTGTTAGCACTGCAACTGGAATGAAGGAACCGTCACAAAGGAACTAACACTGCAACTGCAACTACAACTTGATACTGCAACTACAACTTAGGGTTTTATGAGGAAACCCTAATTTCTCAAACTTCAAATTTTGGAATTATGATCCGAGAACTAGATGTACCCTCCTAGGGTGAGTTCCTAGGTGTGGTTACTTTCTCCAAGGTCCTCCTCAAACAAGGAAAACGTCACACTTAGGGTTTATGAAAAAACCTTAATTTTGCAACAGCGGCAATACTGAAACTGAATCTTGGAGAGGGTGTTTGAAGCTAGCCACTTCTTATAAACTATGAGTTGGTCTCTTTCAGGCATGCTCTAATACCATGTTAAGTTTTAATGTTGTAGTTAAGTTATATCCAAAGTACATGAGCATTTAATATATCAACAACATATAAGGATAATTGAAAGAAACACAATCACAAGGTACACAACATTTTATCCTGAGAAACCCTCATGGGGAAGAAAACCCAACAAAAACTTCCTTCATATAGATAGGTCAAAGATCGAACAGAAGATCCTCCTCTACTCCTTCACTAGGAAGAGTAGTGCATCATTTAACCAAGAAATACTAAGAGATAGACCAAAAACCCTCATTTATGTCACCCCTAGATGCAGTAGGTTCTCCTCCAAGACTTGTGCACTGCAGAGCTAGGTGTGTGTGTCCAAATGAGGCACTGGCCTCTCTTATAAATAATGGTCTACCCAACCTATAATTAAGTCTGGGCCGACCTGTCACTTTACCCTCTTAATTTACATTTAATTGTCAAGGCACAAAAGGGCCGACTTTTCCAAAGGCGCAATAGGGCCTAATTAATAAATATAATATAATAATATTATTCAACATTCCCTCTTAGGTAGAATATTCTTCGAAGTTACAATATTTCAATGCATTTTTCCTTTGGTGTTGATGTGTTGTGGTAGTGCACTTTGCCTTGGTGGGATTTCCTTAGGTGATATAACTTAATGTTGTAACATTCGCTAGGCATTGACTAGAAGGAATGTGTTTAATGATGTTAGTACTCTTCTTGATGTACTTTTTCCTAAGCTTGAATTGGAGTTGGGGGTTCTACATGTTTCTTTCATGATCAAGCCTTCTTCTAAGGTTTGATGAGGTATTAGTCATGTAATAGTCCTTTAGTAGTGCATTATAGGTTCAAGCATAGGTTGAGCTTCTATTTTATTATTATGTTCTAATCATGGTGGGATCATTGCTAAGGATGACATCTTATTTGCATGATACAACACTTGTTCAACAACATACCCCCTTTATTGGCACACATGTTCATGTTGATTTAATAAGTTGGTAACTATTGGGAAGTTGGACTATGGTTTTAATAGAACATTAACCTTTGTGCACATATGTTGAAGTTGATTTAACCATTTAATGGTTTATTTAATCTATATGTATTCAAAGAGTGCCCTACTTCACTTGGCAATTGTTCACACTTGGAGGGGTTTGATTGGAGGAGACTTAAGTTTTTTT
>ML797489.1:112223-122913 GCA_009831015.1 Picea engelmannii
ATATATATATATATATATATATATATATATATATATATATATATATATATATATATATGATGATCATGATCATGATTATTAACGTCCACTAAGAATGAATTGGTCTATCAGACCTTAAGAGGGTAAGTGATTACTTGTGATTCTTTAGAATTTTGTTTTTGTGCTCGAAAAGCATTAAGAGAAGCTTTCCAAGATCACCATAATTTTGTTGAGTTAAGAGTTTAGGAAGGTTGGTAGTGTGACAAATATTTTGAAAATGAGATCTAATGTGGGTATAGGTTGGACAATCTAAGAGAAAGTGATTTTCATCTTCAACCTTCTTAGTGTGACAAAGGTGACACATTTTTTCATCCCATGTTGTTTTTTCAACCTCCTGTTTTAGGATGGCGCTGCGAAGTGCAGTGGAGGTTGTTGTGGGGCGGGGGGTATCTTCAAAACCCACCCGAATAAGACTACCATGTGGTTCTTAAACTGTGGAGAAGGCACAAACAATAAGGCTGAGCTCCTGGGCTTATGGGCCTCTCTCTTTCTTGCCTCCTGCTGGTCTCTTAGTCACATCCACGTCCTTGGTGATTCGCGAATAATCATTGACTGGATCTCCCTAAAATCCAAGCTCCAAACAGTCCACAACAATAGCTGGCAGGATAAAACGATGGCGCTGCTAAGATCCTTCACTGATGTCAAATTTCACCATATTCCCAGATCTCTCAATGGTGAGGCGGATGCCCTCTCAAAGAGGGCTTTAAGCGAGGTGGTTGGCAGGCTATCGATTTTCCACAAGGATAGCGGGATAGTGAGTCCCATATCCTCTATTAATGTATTTGAATGAGGTGGGATGGATAGTTTTTCTTTGCCTTTTGTGTATGATTGGATTGGGCTCTCGCTCGTTTGTACTTTCTGCTAGTATGTATTTCCCTTTGGGGACTATGGTTTATGTTGGCGATCCTATCTGTGAGGGTGTTGTCTTAGTTGGTACAGCTGGCAGACAGATTTGTAAAGGAATTTATACTTTATATAAATTTGAGCAATTTTCTCGTGGAAAAAAAAGGAATTGACCAATGCCCATTTTCACTATGGAGCTCGTGAGAATTTGTTCTTATCTTAGCAATGCTTATTTTTTTCTTTACACTTGTCAAAACAGATAGATAATTGTGATCTTCTAGATTAGGGTTGATTACATCATTCTCTCTCTCTCTCTCTCTCTCTCTCTCTCTCTCTCTCTCTCTCACACACACACACACACACATATATATATATATATATATTCGACATAATTTTTTATTATTTTATTATTATTAATTTTTTTATTTTTGGGCGGAAAGGCACTCTAAGATGTCCATGTAACATGATGCATTAAAATAATAGTAAAAAATGTCAAAATAATAAATTAATAATTAAATAATTAAAAACATCAATATATATATATAAATAAATACATATAAACAACAAGTCGACTCTCTTAATCAATCGACACAATAATCAAAACACTTATATAGTACCACCAGAATAGGTCCATCTTAACCTCTGATCTATCAAACGTCAAGACGGATCAAATATCTAGAGGTGCAAACCTTTAACCTTTCCTCAAGTTTTGCACTCTAAAAAAGGTTTTCACCTCGATAGATTGGATGTTGGTTTATATTATTTTCATGTTTTATTATTATTTTAATGTGTTATGTTTGCGTCGAAAGGCACTCTACAACCCAGTATGGGAGAGATGTCCATGTAAAGTTGGCTCAATTAATCAATTGACACAATAATCAAAACACGTATATAGTACCACCAGCATAGATCCATCTTAACCCCATATCTATCAAGCCCTGAGAGGGATCAAATCTCTAGAGGTGCAAACCTTTAACCTTTCCTCCAGTTTTGCATTCTAAAAAAGGTTTTCACTTTGAGAGATTGGGTCCCTCTCTGCTCTTGATAAATCCAAGGTTAAGATGAATTTATGTTATATATGAACATCTCTCCCATACTAAAATGTAAAACCCCTCTAAATATAATAAAAATAAAATTCAACAAATCTTAAATATTATTAAAAAAAAAATTAAAAAAAAATTATTATTATTTATTTAAAAAAACAAAATAAATCATAAATAAATAAAAAATCATAATCAAATGATATTTCTCAATTCAAATGGAATGAATTATTTTCTCTAAATATCAATAAAATATTCTATTAAACTAGTGATATTAATTAATTATAATGCTTCAACATCGTTTCTCAATTAAAATGATCATCTATTATTATTTATTATCTTTATGAAATATCAAATTAAAAAATGATGTGTATATTAAATCTCTCATAAAAGAGTTATGATCCTTGCATAATGTCATAAGATTGTTTAGTATATCATGATCGTTGTGATTTAGATCATTACAATGTATGCTGGTTACAAATCATTTTTTGATATTTGCAATTGTTTATATAATTTTTAAGTGATAGAAATGTGATATATATGTAATTTTGTTGAATTATGATCTAGTAAATTGAAACAAGTAGATAAGTTGTTGTAACATTGATGATGCAGGTTCAAATCATTATAGGTATAGGATTCTAAAAATTAAATTCTTAGTTTATTAACAATATTTTGTATGTGAATAATGGACTATTTTTTTCTTAAAAATGTGGGATGTTACATTTTCCCCACAATATCATGGAGGAATAGAAATGTTATTTGAACTAAAATTATTAACAATCATAGAGTTTATTTAATATTTAGAGGTTTGTATATATAAAGGATTTGCATGTTCAAGTATTAAACTATGTTTCAAATATCTAAATATATATTAAAGGATAATTAATTTTAAGGCTTAATTCAATTGATTGAGTCATCTATTCAAGATATATGTTTTAAATATCTAAATATATATTAAAAGATAATTAATTTTAAGGCTTAACTCAAGTAGTTGAGTTATCTATTGACGCAGGCATGCACTCGCAGGCACGTCCGCTCACAGGATCTTCTCTTACCTCGGCCCGAAGAACACTAATCGGTCCTTCTATTTCCCTATCGAGAAACCTGCATCCACAGAACTCTCGTGGGATCCCCCTCTCTTTGCTCGTCGGGAGATCGAAACTCGCGACTTCGCGTATTCAAAGTTTAGTGGTCAAGTGTTGGTTCCACGAATCCCCGAACGCCGATATGAGTCAACGCTGACCTTTCCTTTACTTTGTCGGGATTTTCCCTATCGGGATCTCGGCACTCGCGGTGTCGAGCAACTCGGTTCTCCGACTCCCCGAGTCCCGATATGCTGAAACTCTAATGAGCTCACGGCTTTGAATTTTCAACGGTCCCGTCACCTCGTCGGGATTTTGGACTTCGCGGGATCGCAAATCCTGATGTCCAATGTTTTTGGCACTTCTCGCTGCGAAACTCCGATAGCTCGTGCCACCTGTCCTCCACTCGTCGACTCCACTGTGGCCCACACATTGTCCTTTGACTGTCGGGATATCGCGTATCGCAATATCGCGATTCCTGTGGCAATAATTTGGAGTTTCGATCTACGAAACCCCGATACACGATATACGTGTAGATCCAACGGTCCTCGTGGCCCTGATCAACGACCCTTCCCCTCATGAGCTTTGAACCCCCGAAATACTCTGCCATATCTCCCCTGCACTTTAGTTAGATCTGACGGCTCATGGAGATTCGTGAATTCTCCTCGGAGAATACCGATCGTCTTTTTCTTTGTTGATGATTCCTGCAAAATGACCAGGCGTTCCTCCATGGAACTTGCCACCTGCGTGCAAACTTGCAACGCTTCTTGCCAACCTTCAAGGCACAACTTCTCTGCGCTATCCTTCCACGATATTTGAAGGCCTATCCCTCCTGAGCTTTCCCACGAATTTAAGTCTTCAGAAAGGAAAACCTCTTGCACACACTCCTTGCAACAAACCTTCAATCACGTCAAAGTGTTGAAGTCTTCGACTCTGCGCACACCTGCAGCAGCAGTCCTTCAATGCTTCACTCAGGTTCGCAACCCTGAGACCTTTACTCGACCTGCACACCCCTTGCACAGCTCCTGTGCCCAACTGCACCCTTGGGATGAATGAGAACAAAAGCTATCTCTATCTGAACCCTCTGTCAACGCACTCCTTGCGGACACTTCAACTACACTCCTTGCAGGAATTCTCTGGCTCAAATAGAGAAACAATTGAAACTCATTCCTTCACCCTTTCAGACTTCAATTCAGACATGAAATCGTATACACAACATGTAAAAGCAAATGTATAACAAGAAGCAAACATACATGAGCATATCAACATCAATACACAGAGAATAGCCACAAAACCATGAATTTGAATCAAACTCTTCTATTAATTCAAATATCAGTACATGGGTGTTCTTACACAGCTCTCTGCTTGCTCTTGCTCAATGCTTCTAACTAATGATACAAATGCACAATGAGGGTGTCTATATCCCGTTTCCCTCTTGCGCTCTACAACTGTCTAATTTACTGCATTAACTATCTTAAATGCCTCTACCTACTAAGGACGAGAGCTATCCGCTCAAGGTCAATTTACAATATACAAAGTGTGCCTCTTCTTAAATGACTTCATTTAAGATCGCGCATCATCTTCAAGGAAATTTCAAAATTTGTGTTGGCTTGTCCAACTGTCCACTTGCATTCCGCACTGGTTCGCTTGACGTGGGAGATGCTTCTGCATCATACTCCCTTGCTTGAAAACTTTCATGGGCTCCTGTCCATGAGCTCCTGCACGATATGTCCATGCTTCTGTATTTCTGCTTCAGTCTCCCAGCTGGCATCTTCCACTGGATGGTTCTTCCATTTGACCAGATACTCAAAGTATTATTTTTGCCTGGTCCTTTTGCTCACTTTCTTATCCAGTATACACTCCATCTGTGGCTTCTCTGCAACTGGCATCTGCTTTGTCCACTAGATTACTGGCTGCTCAGTTCTAGTCTCTGTTTCCCCAGCTCTATACGGATACAAATCTGAGACATTGAATATCAGAGATATTCCGATCCCATCGGGTAATTCAATCTCATAAGCATTGTCCCCAAATTTCTTCAAGACCTTGCATGGCCCGATTTTATTCATCTTTAACTTATTGTATGTTCCCCTCGGGAACCTTTCCTTTCTGAAATGTGTTAGAACCAGATCACCAACCTCAAACTGAAGTTGTCTTTTATTCTGATCTACCCTATGCTTGTACTCCTGACTTGATTTCAGTAGTCGCTCCTTCACCTGACTGTGAATTTCTTTCATCGCCTCTTCGAAATCTTATGCACTAGCACTCCTAGTCGTAGTCTACTCTGAATTCCTCAACTCAGAAATTCCTCTCGGCTACATCCCATAGACAATATGAAATGGACTATGTCCTGTGCTCTTGTTGACTGAGTCATTATACGCAAACTCTACCTGTGGTAATACGTGGTCCCACTGGCTGTGGTGCTCTGTCACCAAGCTTCTCAACAAGTCTCCCAGACTTCTGTTTACCACTTCTGTCTGTTCATCCGTTTGAGGATGATAAGCCGAACTATACGCCAAGTTAGTTCCCAGCTTCTTCCATAAGGTCCTCCAGAAATTCCCTATGAACTTTGTATCTTTGTTCGAAACTATGCTCCTTGGTAAACCGTGAAGTCGAATGACCTCTTTGAAAAACAGGTTCGCGATGTGAGTCGCGTCACTGGTTTTCTAACATGGGATAAAATGTGTCATCTTAGAAAATCTATCCACCACCACAAAGATTGAATCAAATCCTCTTTGTGTCCTTGGCAACCCCAACATAAAATCCATGCTAATTTCCTCCCACGGCCTTTCAGGTATGGACAATGGTTGATAGAAACCCGCATTCTGCTTCCTTCCCTTCGAATGCTGGCAAATTCTGCATCTGTCTACGAATTTCTTGACCTCTGACCGCATCCCTAGCCAAAAGTATGATTCACTCAGCTTTGTGAATGTCTTGTCATGACCGAAGTGTCCTGTCAATCCACCACTGTGTTTCTCCTTCAGCAAATTCTCCCTCATGGAACAATTCGGAATACACAACTGATTGCCCCTGAACAACAATCCTTCCTGGATCATGTAGTCCATCCATTGTCTCCGGTCTCTGAGAACTGGATTCTCAGCCACTTCATACGCTTCCTTGAAATCTGAATCATCTGCGTACATGTTCCTGAGATCATCAAAACCTAACGTTTTGACTCGGAACTCCTGCAACAACAAACACTTCATGCTCAAAGCATCAACAACTTTGTTAGCAGTATCAGAAATATGCTTAATAAAAAATGTGAAATTCTACATATACTCAACCCATTTTACATGTTTCTGATTCAATTTCGCCTGTTGAGTCACAAACTGCAATGCATGATTGTCACTGTACAAAACAAACTCCTTCGGGATCAAGTAATGCCTCCATTTCTTCAATGCCTGTATGATAGCATAAAACTCCTTATCATATGTGGAGTACTTCAATTTTGCCTCATTCAACTTCTCACTGAAATACGTTATCGGCCTGTCTTCTTGACTTGAGACTGCCCCTATTGCAAATTCACTTGCATCGCATTTCACCTGAAATGTCTTCTGGAAATCCGGCAACACCAAAACTGGTTGTTCCGTAATCTTCCTCTTCAACAATTTGAAGCTCTTTTCAGCCTCTTCAGTCCAGTGAAAAGACTTATGCCGCTTCTTCACTATATCCATCATTGCTGCACTAATTCCACTGAAATTTCTGATGAATTTTTGGTAGAAACTAGCCAAACCATGAAAAATTCTCACCTCAAAGATATTCTTCGGTGATGACCAATTTTTTATTACCTCCACCTTACCTGGATCCATCCTCAACTCATTTGCAGAAATAAAAAACCCCAAGTAAATGAGCTCTGTCTTCATAAATGAGGACTTCTTCATATTTATCAACAACTTCTCATGTTGTAGTTTTTGCATCACTGTAGCCAAATGCTTCAGATGCTCTGCCACTGTCTTACTATAGATCAGTATGTCATCCAAATACACAATGACAAATTTCCTGATGAACTCCCTTAGGACTTCGTTCATCAATCGCATAAAGGTACTTGGCGCATTTGTTAAGCCAAACGGCATAACAAGCCATTCATACAAACCCTCGTTTGTCTTGAATGTTGTCTTCCATTCATCACCTTCTCTCATACGAATCTGGTGATATCTGCTTTTCAAATCAATCTTTGAAAAGTACTTTGCTCCACTCAAGCAATCCATCAGATCATCCATCCTCGGTAATGGAAATCTGTACCTGATGGTTATCTTGTTGATCATCCTTGAGTCAGTACACATCCTCCAGCCTCCGTCTTTCTTCGGACTGAGTACTGTTGGAACAACACACGGACTCAAGCTTTCCCTGACCAAACCTTTGTCCAATAACTCTTGGACTTTCCTTTTAACCTCTTCATTCTCTTGTGGCGTCAATCTGTACGCAGATTTGTTTGGAAAACTAGCTCCTGGTATGAGATCAATATGATGGCTCACACTCTTGATCGGTGGCAACGAACGAGGTAGTTCGTCCACTATGCTGTCAGCGAACTCTTCTAGCAGTTCCTGAACTTCATCTGGTAAATCATCCACTCTTGTGCTAGTCAGAACAATCCTCGGTTTTCTAACCACAAAGAACTGTGGATCCTCCTTCTTCTTAACCTCTGTAAGAAGTTCCTTCCCACTCATGAGAAGTACTATGTTGCTTACTTCTGTTTTCACCTCCTTATCCTTTATCGGAAGCAACATGTGTGTCCTCCCATTCTTCTCTAGGGTGTATGTGTTCATTCGCCCATCATGAATCACATTTCTGTCATATTTCCATGGTCTACCCAACAATAGATGACAAACATCCATAGGAATGACATCACATAAGATCTTATCATTATATCCTCCTATCTTGAATTCAACCAAGCATTGTTTTGTGATAGTTACCTGGTGTCCCTTTTGTAGCCACGAAACTCTATATGGGCTTGCATGATCAGTCGTCTCCAGCTCCAGCTTCTCTACCATCTCTGTAGATACGAGATTATCCGTGCTACCACTATCTACGATGACCTTGCATACCCTGTCCTTGGTTTTGCAAGAAGTCCTGAAAATTCTGGTCCTTTGGACTGAGCTTTCCACCTCCTTCTTAGGTGTCAAAAGGACTTTTCGCATCATGAGTGATTTTCCGCCTTCTGCCTCTTCGGCATCAACATCCCGCCTCTGCGCTTCGGCGATGTGAGCTTCTCCAATGTCCTTCTTTTTCTCGGGACACTCATAAGACTTGTGCCCATTCTTCCCACATGTGAAGCATGTGATTACTCCACCTCTTCCTCTTCCTCTGCCTCTAGTACGAGGAAAAGTGTTGTTGTCATCATAATCTCCTCTCTGCTCATTATGTTTCCCTATCTGTTTAGCATATTGCCCACGTCGTGAACTTCCACCTCTCTCTGTGTGAATCTAAGGTTTCTTCCAATCGTCCCTGGGCTTCTAGGTTCTTTCCTGGGCAACTGACTTGCCTCTGGGTTGGCTTCTACCTCGGCCCCTCTGACTCTACTTTCGGCTCAGCTTCTCCTCAGCTTTCAGAGCCATCTGATAAGCATCTTCCACCGTTTAGATGGTTACCATGCTCATCTCATCCTGGATATCATATCTCAGGCCATTCATATATCTGGCAACTTTTTCATCATCGCTCTCCCGATGACCTGCCCTGATGTTTAGTTTATAGAATTCCTCAGTGTATTCTTTCACTGTCATCAACTTCTGTCTCAGGTTCTGCATTCTCCTGAAAAGAGAAATTTGGTAGTCTCTGGGGATGAATTTCGCCTTCATCTTCACGATCATCCTATCCCAGCTTTTGATCTTCTGCTTGCCCTTGTAGTGTCTGTCAGCTTGTAGCTCATCCCACCACAATGTTGCATGTCCTTTTAAGCGTGTGACAACATGCTTGACTTTCTTGTCTTCTTCGACATCTTCATATTTGAAGTATGTGTCTAGAGCTCTGATCCAGTCTAGAATCTCCTCTGCATCCAAGTTTCCCTCGTAAACTGGAATGTCCATCTTTGCTCTTGCACCCATCCTTGCAATAGCTCTGATCAAACACTCGTTTGATGCATCTTCGGCTGCAAATTCCTCTTCATGTTTAGCCTCAACTTCACTTTCGGAATCACTCAGATCCCCTACACTGGCTGTGCGTCTTTACGCTGTCTCCATGTCTTCGAGTCTTGCTCGGAGATCACGCATCTGTCTCTCCATGGCTGGATCAATCATCTGCCTACCTCTTCTTGGTTGCACTTCCCTATCCTCTGGATTGGGTGATTGTCTATCTCTTCTCGGCGGCATGGAGAATTCTCTTCTCTGCTACAGAAAGCAAAGAATCTTTCTGTGCTCTGATACCACTCTGACGCAGGCATGCACCCGCAAGCACGCTCGCTCACAGGATCTTCTCTTACCTCGACCCGAAGAACACTAAACGGTCCTTCTATTTCCCTATCGGGAAACTTGCACCCACAGAACTCTCATGGGATCCCCCTCTCTTTTCTCATCGGGAGATCGGAACTCGCGACTTTGCGAATTCAAAGGTCAGTGGTCAAGTGTTGGTTCCACGAATCCCCGAATGTCGATATGAGTCAACGTTGACCTTTCCTTTACTTTGTCGGGATTTTCCCTATCAGGATCTCGGCACTCGCGGTGTCGAGCAACTCGGTTCTCCGACTCCCCGAGTCTCGATATGACGAAACTATGATGAGCTTGTGGCTTTGACTTTTCAACGGTCTCGTCACCTCGTCGGGATTTCGGACTTCACGGGATCGCAAATCGTGATGTCCAATGTTTTTGGCACTTCTCGCTGCAAAACTCCGATAGCTCGTGCCACCTGTCCTCCACTCACTGACTCCACTGTGGCTCACACACTGTCCTTCGACTATCGGGATATCGCATATCGCGATATCGCAATTCTTCTGGCAATAATTTGGAGTTTCGATCTACGAAACCCCGATACACGATATACGTGTAGATCCAACGGTCCTCGTGGCCCTGATCAACGACCCTACCCCTCCTGAGCTTTGAACCCCCGAAATAATCTACCGTATCTCCCCTGCACTTTAGTTAGATCTGACGGCTCACGGAGATTCATGAATTCTCCTCGGAGAATACTGACCGTCCGTTTCTTCGTTGATGATTTCTGCGAAATGACCAGGCATTCCTCCACGGAACTTGCCACCTGCATGCAAACTTGCAACGCTTCTTGCCAACCTTCAAGGCCCAACTTCTCTGCGCTATCCTTCCATGATATTCAAAGGCCTATCCCTCCTGAGATTTCCCATGACTTTAAGTCTTCAGAAAGGAAAACCTCTTGCCCACACTCCTTGCGAAAAACCTTCAATCACGTCAAAGTGTTGAAGTCTTCGACTCTGCGCACACCTGCAGCATCAGTCCTTCAATGCTTCACTCAGGTTCGCAACCCTGAGACCTTTACCCGGCCTGCACACCCCTTGCACGGCTCCTGTGCCCAACTGCACCCTTGGGATGAATGAGAACAAAAGCTATCTCTATCTGAACCCTCTGTCAATGCACTCCTTGCGGACACTTCAACTGCACTCCTTGCAGGAATTCTCTGGCTCAAATAGAGAAACAATTGAAACTCATTCCTTCACCCTTTCAGACTTCAATTCAGACATGAAATCATATACACAACATGTAAAAGCAAATGTATAACAGGAAGCAA
>ML797489.1:130741-172709 GCA_009831015.1 Picea engelmannii
AAGGCTAGATTCATCAATCTAGGGTCAAGAATCCCTAGACCACCATGCAATTTAGGGACCCTCACTATGGACCAATTGATTAGATGAAACCTATTATTGTTGGATTTTCCACCTTGCCACAAAATGTTTTGAATCTACTTTGTTATTTGTTGTTATACACCTATTGGAGCCAAGAGATATGAACATTGATAAATAGGGACAACAGATAATACTTCTTTGATGAGTGTAATTCTCCCTGCTAGATTTAGCCAGTGAGATCCCCATTTCATAAATTTTGACTTGATTTTGTTTAAAATTTGTTTCCACAAGTTAGAAGTAGCATAATGAAGACAAACATACATTCCCATATAAGTTAAAGAATTCCAATCATCCTTGTATAGAAAATGAAAAACATTATACATAATTGCAAGAGCATTTTGACTTACATTACATGGATATATTTGACTTTTGAGATGATTAATTGAACCTTCAGATGCTTGAGTAAACAAGTCCAATGTTAATCCCTAGAAAAATCCCCATTTTATGTATAAAACCTCTTATTAAGCCCCTAGATATTGAATTATTGCATTTCTATTGTTATATTAGTAGGTTGGCTAGAACCCTTAAGTGTACCCTTTCATTATAATTATATCCTTTGTCTCAGATATATATATATATATATATATATATATATATATATATATATATATATATATATATATATATATATATATATATATATATATATATATATATATATATATATATATATATATATATAGTATTTTGAATTGGATACATTGTAAACGGAGGTTTACCCCTTGAAGTGGATTTTATTCATTGAATTTTTATCATTTTTAAGGCATTGGATCATAACATTTGGTATTAGAGCATCGATCCTAGGGTTTTGCTTCTTCAAGTGAGTCATCTTAGCATTTTTGCTATAAATTATTTTCTAGGATGATTCAAATAATGAAATATGGAGGTTACTTAGAAGATATATCAAGGTACTGTGGTAAAAAATTTAGGTTGCGGTTTGTTATACTTTTGGAGATATAGCCTATGGAAGATAGAGTTTTTTATTCATCCTGAATTCAGTTTTAAACGAGTCATCTTGGTATTTTTGCTATAAAAAAATTTCTGGGAGGTTTCATATAATAAAATTTTGTGGAGAGTAAGAAGACATCTCCTAGAACATTTGATCCAAATTTCAGATTATGTTTCGCTATAATTTCAGATATATAGTCCATGGAAGACAAGGCTTGTGACTAATCCTAAAATTATTTTTAAAAGAGTCGGCTTGACATTTTTCTCTGTAACTTTTTCTGTGAAGTTTTTGACTCTGAAATTTTTAGAATCCTAAGGATACATAGTAAATTACATGTGGCAAAATTTTCATATTTTGAAGCATTATAATTTGTGAGATGTATATCGTGGAAGTTGGGGTTGTTTACTAATCCTGAAATTAGTTTTAAACAAGACAATTTGGTATTTTTGATATAATTTTTTATCAGTGAAGGTTCACACTACTGAATTTTCAGCATTTTAAGAAGTCATATCAGAGTACTACAAGCTAAAATTTTAGACTTATAAGGTGATCCAAATGGATCCAAAAAGGCCAAAAATTCAAAGTTCTCGGATTCAGATGAAACTAGTGCCATCACATAGTGCTTGTCGTTTTGATTTCGATAGTATATTCTTTTTTGAAAATGGACTGTATATGCAAAAGATATTATAGTCTAAAGTTTTTCCCAAATAGACAAAAAGTCAAAGTCAAAGTCAACAGTCCATACTATTGATGTTAGCAGTATGTCATCATGACATATGGTAGATGACATCAACATGACGTAATGATGACATCAACATGTTGACATGGCAGCACTAGACGTTGACATGTGTCATGCATATTTTGTGTTTTCAGGGTTGAGTTGGCACGGTAAGGAATTGACATGTGGAATCACTAGTACATATGGAAAATTTTCAACTTTCTATTTGCAACCTTATGGACAAAATTGGCCATACTGTCGAAAAAGAGAGGAAATTAAAAAAAAAAAATTCCATATTTCTTGATAATGTCGCAAGTGCGACGTAATACAAACAGATGTCTCTATTGCGACACCATTGGATTGTCGTCTCTCTTGCGACGTTGGTAAAATAGTCGTCCCTTTTGCAATGTTATGGAAACTAGGTTTTCCCCCTCCAATGGTCACCTAGTATTTGACAAAGTCAACTTTTATTTGGTCAACTATTGTCGGAATTGCGACGTTATAAAATCTATAAATATGTTGCATTTTACGGATGTTGCGACAAGTTTTCTATAATAACAACACTTCAAAAAGGGTTTGCAGGTCTTCTTGGCGAACAAAAAATAGGTATTTTTTTTTCAGTATATGTCTATGGGGAAGAATGTCAAAATACATTAGAGCTGGGAAAAGAATTAAAGAGGGTGAAAAGGGTGACGGTAAATGTTATTTCCCTTGCAAAAATTGTTGTACTAGACATCCCAAAAGAGTTTTAATAGCAACAACTAAAAAACATTGTAGAAAATATGGGCACATGGATGGGGGATCAAATGAATATCATCCCATGGTAATTAGCTATATATACATTCATTATATGTTTTAATATTTATTGTATTCTCAAACTTTTATATTGTTTTATACATGCACTATTTTTTCATGATTGTTTGTAATTATAAAGTTAGATTTCCCCCCTAACTTTATGTACAAAGCACCAAGTAGTAGCATAAATGATATTGTAGTACAAGATTAATAACTTGAAGCAGATAATGAAGATCAAGTTAATGATCCCATGGAAGTAGATGAAAATAATAACATAGTTCAAGATGATGAGACAAATCAAATGATTCAAGACTTATTCGGTCATCCAGATGAGGATCATGGGGACAATAGTGATGGTATTTATGATGAACCTCTGATTGAAAAGGAAAATAAATGACTTTATAAAGGGTCAAGAGAAAATCTTCTCTCCACTACATTGCTCCTGGTGAACTTGAAAGTTACGAATAATTTATCGACACTTGTATGACACAGATCCTAAGGTATGTCATATGTTTCTTCACATCTACATAAAGGTTGACTTTTCCCCATTTTTTTAGTGTTAATTAATGTGTAAAATAAAAATGCAATATTTACAATTATTATTCTTTACATTAACTATTTATTTTTTATGTTTTAGATTGTTAGGTGAATTTATGTTACCTTTGTCAAATATTTTACCTCGGACATATCGAGATTTACATGCCATTATGAAAGACATTGGAATGGAGTATCAAAGTATACATGCATGTCTTGATGATCATATTATATATTATGGACAACATGCGTTGAAAACAAAATGCTCGGTATGTGGTATCAATAGATATCTAACTGATCAAGTAACAAAAATGGTCTCTCGAAAGGTTCTCTAGAATATTCCCATAATTCCACGTTTGCATCGAATGTTCAGGTGCCAAAGCATAGCACAGTTTATGGATTACCATGCATGAAAGAGAATTGAAGGTGGTGTTCTTTGAATTCCTACAGATGGTTATGCATTTAAGGAAATTGCTGCAAAATGGCCAGAATTTACATATGAACCTCATAATGTTAGGCTTTCATTAGCAACTAATAGTGTTAATCCATTTGGAGAGATTAGGTGTGTTTACTTAGTGTGGCCTATTTTTTTTTATCAACAATAACATTCCTCCTTGGATGTAAATAAAGAGGGAGCACATAATGTTGACAATGATTATTCCAGGTATTTGTTTACATTAATTTTTCAAATTTAAATTTTTCATTTTTCTTTTTTTTGCATAACATCTTTTATTTATTTATTTACGTATATATACATACCATGGTATTAGTTTTGTGTAATTTCAAAAAATTAGGTAAGTACCAAGTTAAAGATATGAATGTGTATATCGAGCCTCTTATCAACGAGCTACTAAAGTTATGGGAGGGCATCACTATGTCTGACATCTGCAAACCAATTGGGTAGAACAGATTTCAATGTCGTGGAATACTTTTATGGACAATTCATGATGCCCTAGGACTAACACATTTTTGCGGTATGTAACGTTCCATATTGCACGCTTGAATAGTATATAATTAATTGAATATATCATGCATATTGTTTAAATAATCATTTCGTATATATATTAATAATTCACATTAATCCATCTGTTGCAGGTCTTCAAACAAAGGGTAAATTTGTATGTCTAATTTGTGGTCCTAAGATGAAATATCGTCGGTCAAAAAGTTTAGCAAATGAGGTGTTTGATGAGTATAGACACTTCCTCTCTAAGAACCATAGTATCGTACTACTGAAAAATATATTTTCAATGGGAAACAAGAGACTGGACTAAAACCGCAAAGAATGACACCTCACCTATGGAATTTGACATATGAAAAAATTAATCCTCGAGGTATGCATCTTGTTTATGTATCATAAATGGAATCATGTTTTGAAATTTTATTGTAATTATTCATTTTTTTTATTGCATTTGATAAATAGTTTTCTAATTTTTTTTATGCTTCATCAATGTCGTCGTCATGAAGGTAGTAATAATGGGCTTCCACGAGGAATGAAATGTTATCCCACTCAATTCATGAGGTTTCCTTACTATAAGGACCTAAAAATAATTCATTTATTTGATACAATGCATATTGGGAAGAATGTGACAGAAACATTATGGCAAATCATAGATGGCAGGAGGGATAAAGAAACAATTGTCAAAATTTGTAATGACATTCGAGAAGCCAATCATGCAATGCAAAGTATGATCCGATCAAATAATGATGGAGACAAAAATAACCTTCCATGGTTATTAACAAAGCAACAAAGTAATGGTGTAAAAGAGGTCATTCAAAAAATTAAATTTCCCACAGGTTTTTGTTCAAACATAAAGAATATCTTAATGAAGAAAGGTGAATTTGGTGGGGTAAAAAGACATGATTGGCATACCTTGATTAAGGTAATTAATCATTTTAGTATTCATATTTATATATTGGTCGTATACATTTTTTGAGATTTTTATTTTTTTGTCTAGTTTTGAACAAGTAACGATTTGTTTTTATTGTTACAGTATGTTCTACCTCTATCTCTCCCAAACAACTTTGACAACAACATCAACCAAGTTATATATGATCTTGGAAAATATATGAGGTAAGTAGCTGCAATATATATGCAAAAACAAATATCATTTTTTTGTTGTACTTGATGACATGTGTTTTACTTGTAATGTAATATGTATTTATATGTTTTGTTGAAACATGTTATTTTCATGCGTCATGATCTGTAGATGGTTGTCATTGAAATAAATCCATGAAGATGATATAAAGTACTGGAAGAGAGAAATTCCTTGGCTAATGTGTGAAATGCAGAAGTATCTACCTCCAACATTTTTCAATGCACAAGAACACTACCTCATACACCAAGTTGAGGAGATTGAAATGTGTGGACATGTACACACAAGGTCAATGTGGATGGTGGAGAGGCACTTGAAATCATTGAAGGATTTGGTTAGACAAAGAGAATGTCCTGAGGGTTCTATGGTGGAGGGATATATGGTATATGAATCCATGGTGTATATTAGTCAGTACCTTCCTAAATTAGCAGTGCAAGCTATGCATGCAGTGGATTGCATTTGGGATGTGAACTCCATCAAAAAATTTGAAAGGGAGCAGTTGTTGGGGAAAGGTACAATGAAGAAAGCGAGAGGTAATTAAATTGTGGATATTTTTAATAAATATAAAATTTTCGTTTTTTTGTGTATATGATCATACTCATTTAATATTTATTCTTTCATCATTTATTAATATTTACCATGGTTATAACTAATATTTAATATTGGTGAGTTGTAATTTTTTGATCGGTTAGTTACTCAAGATTGGGATGCACTACATTTATACATTGCAAACAATCTTGACTCGATGAAGGTATGGATTGATAGACATAAAGAACGTCATGGCAGTAGGTTATCATGGAAAGAACTGTCTAAATTAGTTATACAAGCTCGTCATAATGGAGATTGCGATGTTACATAGAGGGAAATAGATTTAGCATATCCTTTGAAAGATGGAAAGGCAAGCAAATTCACCCATTTTATTCAATTATTTTATATTATATTAATGTGACTGTAGGTGTGTTTTTTTCATATATACTATACTTTCCAAGTTGTATAAATTTGTTTATTATTAATTGACAATGCATCTTTTACATGTCTGACATATTGTAGTTGAAACACCACAAGGCTATGTGGTGCAATGGTCGTAAATTTCGCATCAAACAGTTGGATGAAACTAGAATTTTTTTTGATAGTGGGATAACTGCAGTATTCCAAGTCACTAATGTTTCCTCTAGGAGTGACAGACGTCCTAGAGAATATGAAAATATATACTATGGGTTTTTGAATGATATAATTGAGTGTGACTTTAATTCCTTCAAATTAGTTTTGTTCGATGTCAAATGGTATAGGTTAAGAATGCATGAACATGATGAGGAAATAATTGTTATTCAACATGAAAATGGATTTCCGATGATTAAAACAACATTTTTTGAAAAAAAAAAGACCGCTATGTTTTTCCAAATCAATGTGAACAAGTATTTTACTCAAAGGTTCCAAGTAAGAGGGATTGGTCATTTGATGTTAGATATGATCCAAGAGGAAGGCCAGTAAAGTATACTATAGACAAGGAAGATGATATTGAAGAAGAAGATGATGTAGAGATAGAGCAAGAATAATATGGTTCGATGGATGAAGAAGACATAGAAGATGAACCAGACGTAGGAGACAATGCACCAATTCTTGATGATGATATTGATGAAGATATGCTTGAAAATGACATCAATGATGATGACGCTATCATCAATCCTTTCAACATTTTTTCTGAACCAGATGTTGATACAGATATCAAGTTGGATGATCAAGAAGAAGATACAGAAGAAGAATGATACAAATGTTGCGTTGGTCGATGAGGTACGTAACTAGATATTTTAATCTGTATGAATTATTATCTTTAAATAATTTTTAATTATGTGAGTTAATTACATGTTTTTAAGTTTTATTTCATTTTTGTTTTGGTAGTTTCTATGCATGATTACTAAGTTTATTTATTTATTTTTTTCTATTTTATATATTGGGTATTCGAGAATTGAGAGTGATGTGAGGGGGGGGAGGGGCCATATGAGCTTCCACCTTGACATGATTGGCCTTGTTTAGTAGAGAATAAATTATTCTCGAAACCAAGAGAAGTTCATTCATTCATCTTTATACTCAAAGATCACTCACATAACCACTCTATATATCATCTCATCTCGTCCTCGTTTCATTTTAATTTTATGATCGGTCGAATTTTAAAGTAAACAACTATTAAAAGACATTGTACTAGGGCTAGAGTACATGATGGGAAACAATGACCTATGAATGGGGCCAACGTTGAAATTTTTTCAAAATGTTTCTATATGACATCATACATCCTTGAGTCTTGAAACCCTCCCATACCGTCAAGGCATGTGTCTAGTCTAACCATGTCAAATTTCGATGCATACAGGCACATACTGAAGAAATTTCAATGCTGGCCCCATTCACTAGTGATCACTATGCGGGGTAGGTGCATGACATTTGTGGTGGTTGAATTGGAAGTTCCATGACATTTCAAGAGAGTTCCAACAAAGATTCTACCGATGGAAACAACAAAATATGACAAATTGAGATGCCCATTATGAAGGTTGTTGCAAACATAGACAATATCAAAGATTATGTGGTCAGGACATCAAACATCCTTGAGTCTTGAAACCCTCCCATACCGTCAAGGCATGTTTCTAGTCTAACCATGTCGAATTTCGATGCATACATGCACAGTTTGAAGAAATTTCAACGTTGGCCCCATTCACTGCTCACTATGCGGGGTTGGTGCAAGATGACATTTGTGGTGGGTGAATTGAAGCTTCTGCGACATCAACTCAACTTGGTAATTAAATAATAAAACCCTCCTTAAGTATTATGCGGGAACATCGAACATCCTTAAGTATCGAAACCCTCCCATACCTTCATTAAGGAAACTATCTAGTCTAACCATGTCAAATTTCAATGCATATGGGTACATATTGAAAACATTTCAACATTGGCCCCATTCACTGTTGATTGTGCGGGGTCAGTGGAAGAAATTTTTAATGGGTGTATTTGAAGTTCCATGTCAAATTTAGATGCATACAGGCACATATTGAAGAAATTTCAACGTTTTCCCCATTCACTAGTGCTCACTATGTGGGGTCGGTGCATGACATTTGTGGTGGTTGAATTGGAAGTTACATGAAATTTCAATAGAGTTCCAACAAAGATTCTATCGATGGAAACAATGAAATTTGACAAATATGAGACACCCATTATGAATGTTGTTGTAAACATGGACAATCTCAAAGATTATGTGGTTGGGACATCAGACATCCTTGAGTCTTGAAACCCTCCCATACCGTCAAGGCATGTGTCTAGTCTAACCATGTCAAATTTCGACACATACATGCATAGTTTGAAGAAATTTCAACGTTGTCCCCATTCACTGCTCACTATGCGGGGTCAGTGCAAGATGACATTTGTGATGGGTGTATTGGATGTGCCATGACATTTCAAGAGAGTTCCGAAAAATAATATTCTATAGATGGCAATGAAGAGTGATGACAATGAGACATCCATTATATTGAACGTTGATGCAAACATGGATGATCTCAAATATTATGCGGGGACATCAAACATGGGTGTATTTGAAGTTCTCAACTTGGGCATCTACTCTTTTATCCTTATCAAAATGGACCTACATGTCACTCTACCCATCTATCAAACTCTTTAGTTGACAAGTATGCTGTTATTTTTGACTTTTTAAATAATCCAAAGAACAAAAGAACAAAGTGGGTGACCCAAAAAACAAAGTAGTGGTCTTCTAAAATCTATATAGCTCATATACTGTTCTAGGTAAACTATCACCAAGAACGACCATTTATATATCATATCCTAAATATGAGGTTGAATAATCACTTGTCATTATTGAATAATTGGTATAACACAACAATGTCAAAAAATACGCACAAATCTTAACACAGAAAACTTAGAAAAATATGTCATACTCTAAAAAGGATGTATTCTAGAGTCATTTGCCTTAAAAAAGCACATAAGAATAACATTTGAACCTCTCTTGCTTAGCTCTAAAAGGTTGGCAGTCCACCGCTGAGAAGTAATAATTGGACTAGTATTAGTTTTGTCATCCAAATGATCTAAAGTTTTTTCCTATTCTATGATAAGATTAAGATGGATCATGACGATGATAACATTTATTCAACCATCAGTTAAGAATATGGGAGCACATCTTTTTTACTTTAGGGTGACTTTTGAGGATGATAGCAAATCTTTTGGACTAGAAAGTACAAAAGGGATTGTTAGGAATCCATAACTCATCCAACTACCAAATATACATACAAATATGTCATTTTCTTTAGATTTTTGAAGAGGGGAATTTTGATGGTACAAAATCATGAAATCATTCCAATGGAACCAATTTTGAATTATTGGACTCTTAAAATTCTTGACCTCACAACTATGCACATTCAATAGATAGATTTGGCAAGCAAGGCTTAAATATTGGTTATCCGACCATTAGAAAAAGAGAGATTATGTGTATGTATTGTACAAACGATGATGTGGAAGTATGTATGATGATGTGGCCTAGTGACAACTTTCTACGTGGTAGTACAGATTGACAGGTGGTAGTGAGTTGGCAGTGACATGGTAGTGATGTGGCTTCCTCCGGGCGTGACATGTGGCAGGTGTGTTGACTGTGCATGCTGACTAGCAGGTGACTATACAGTTGATGGTTTGGTACGAGCAAGTGGCAGGGTGACACATATCCCAATACAGTTCTTCCATGTGGAACCCTGAGTTAGGACAAAAAGGGTTGAGTCAAAAGTTGGTTGCACCTCTGTAGGGTTCGAACAATGAATCTCCTAGGCAAGCAATGACCTAACCACCACGCGTTAGCCACCAAGGAAAATGTGTTTATTGGTTATCCAAGTGGCATAGGTTCTATAAAAAGGTATTTAGCACAAGGTTTGGGGGATTAGCATCGGTCGGTGGGGGCTACCCATCGACCAAGGCGCCTTCCAGGTGACCAAGAGCAGAGGACCGAGGGTCGAGAACCATGGGCGCAGGTGCCATTTGGCCCTGACGCTTAGCCACATGGATTTCCATATGACCAGTAGCGGAAGACTTGGGGGCACGTGCCATATATTTTCCAAATGTGGGTCTTAAACTATATAATTGGTTTTTTTTATGATTTTTGGGTTGTTTTAATGGGATTTTGCCAATTTTTGGAGGATTTGAATCCCAAATTGAGGCCAGATCTTGGGGAGAAGTTAGGATTTGATCCCCAACTCAAATTGTATTTAAACCAAGCCTTCTTGGAGTTTTAGAACAACAAAATAATGACAATTTGTGAAGTCCAATCCATTTTTATGCATGGAAGCCAGGAGAGTAGTTGAGCTTTGGAGGCCATTTATGGGAGTTTTACTCCGCCTTTTTCAGTGTCGTCTGTTGCATTGAGTTCCTAATATAGAGAAGAACATTCTTGTGTTAGTCATAGAACATATTGATGTAATAATGATATACTTTTGAATAATTCAATATTAATAAGAAAGCCTCCCCCACTGAAGACAGGCTCGTAGACGTAGGGAACTTTGTCGAACTCCGTTAACAAGTTTTGGCATTATGGTTTGTTGTTATTAATGCTCATTTTTTTTATGCATTATTTATGATGGATGCAACATTCTTTCATTAAATCTCCTTCTTCTTCTCTTTAATTTATAAATGGTAAATCAACTCATGCAAAATACTTAACCAAGTCATTTAAAAGATCTTTTCATATCAAGTGGTATCAAAGCAGATTGAGAGTTGGTTGTTTTTTAGTATGCGTGATCACTAGGGAAAATCTAAGTTTTGGTGAAGAATATATTGTAGAAGAAGATCCTGAAATTGGATCAAGAAAAAGGACATCTCAAAGTGAGAAAATGGCATCAGAAGAAGGACTTTCTCAACATGAAAGAGAATTTCAAAAAACTTTCTTTGCCATGTCGGAGATGGTAAAAGTATTGTATGATGATTACTTGAAACGAAAGAGACTTGTTCAAGGGGAATATTCAAAGTAAGACAAAAGTGAAGAAGGAGAGGACCCTCCAAAACCTCCGCCTTCACCTCCTTCATCTTCATCTTCTTCTTCTTCAAGTACAAGTTCAAATTCTACTTGTGCAAGAAAACATTCTCATTCCCATAAACATAATCCTGACATGCCATTACTTAAACTTGATGTGAATTTCGAGTTGCATGTGTATAATGGAAAATTCAATGTTGAGAATCTTGATAAATGGGTCAGATAGATGGAGGTATATTGCAATGTGCGATAAATCAATGATTAAGCAACCAAGATCAAATTGGCATCGCTTCGTCTTGCAAACACAACACTCATTTGGTGCCAGAGTAAGTTGCAACATGGTACTCAACAAATTGGTAATGTATTTCCATCATGGATATAATTTATTTTTTCACTTAGAAAATAGTTCTATCCTTTGGGGTATAAGGAGAAGGATTTAATTGAATGGCAAAGTCTTAAATTAAGAAAAGAACAACTGGTGCAAGAATACACAGATGAATTTTGTAAGATGGCTTTGATGTTAAATATTCCATTACATACACAAGAAACTCTTATGAAGTATATTGGAGGTTTTCCTAATATTCGTAATACTGTGTTTATGTTTGGACCTACTAATGTTGATGAGGTTTCTATTCAAGCAATGTATATTGAAGCAAGAAAAAATGGAGTTGGTGTATCAGGGGAATCATATTCAAAGAAAGAAGGAAAGGGAAAAGGGAATGTGAAAAAATCAAACTCAGCTACATTGAAGGAAGAGACTCTCTCTTGCAAGCATTGAAAGAAAGAAGGGCACGATGATGAACATTGTTGGCAATTGCACCCAAAGAAAAAACCAAAGTGGTTAAAAGAGAGGAAAGGGAGGAAAAAAATTATGCCAACAACACAACCAACATACTTGGGCCAAACTCAAGTGATGAGACTAAAATCACAGTAGTTGGTTTGTCATGTAAAATTGGTGATGGTTATGATTCTAGAAGTAAATTATTTCATATAAGGGTCATTATGAAACATACCAATATCGACACTTTGTTAGATAGCGGATCTCAAGATAACTTAATTTCAGAAGAAGTGGTTAAGAAAGTGGGGTTAAAAATTAAGATATATCACAAAACCTATTCACTAAATTGGATAAGAAAAAATCACAAATTGCCCATAACAAAGCAGTGTGTCATAAATTTTTCAATTACATCTAAGTTTGTGGATGAAGTAATATGTGATGTGGTACCACTAGAAGCATGTGGAATGGTCTTGGGTAGCCCTTATTTATATGATCACAAAGAAATCTTCTTCAGGGAACAAAATCAATATCACCTAACTAAAGAAAGGACAAAATATGTTGTGCATGCTCATCATATCAAAAGGAATCAATCTCTTTTTACAATGGAACAATTAAAGAAGGCAACTTATGCAAGCAATACACCTATAATTGTACCAGTTGATCTTAAGCACAAAAGTAAAATGGCTATATCATGTAGATCTAGCCATACTTTGCTTCAAGATGAGTTTTTGTCGTGCATACCTATAAAGAAGAACAAACATGGTGGTTCATTTTAAATCATGTTTCTGATATGCTTATCTCTACTAATGTTTTCTACATGGATGGTAGTGGGTTCAGAAAGATGTGAACAAATGCAAATGGCTAACAATACATGTTCAATTATCATGGTTTTTTTGCAATTGATTATGATGCGACAAGTACACAAGACATTTGATAGACAAAGGACAAGTGGGGAGGCTTATCCCACACTTGATGTCTGGTTAATATCCTTTTGGAGGACCAAAAGGTCTCAGTGGGGAGGTGTGATCCAAATGGATCCAAAAAGGCCAAAAATTCAAAGTTCTCATATTTGGACAAAACCAATTCCATCACGTAGTTCTCACCGTGTTGTTTCTGGCAGTATATTATTTTTCGAAAATGGACTCCGTATGCAAAAGATATCGCAGTCTAAAGTTTTTTCCCAAATAGGCAAAAAGTCAAAGTCAAAGTCAACAGTTTGTACTCCTGATGTCAGCAGTGCATCAGCATGACACATGGAATATGAAATCAACATTATGTAATGATGACATCAACATGCTAACATGGAAGCACCAGAGGCTGACACGTGTCATGCAGATTTGGTATTTTCAAGGATGAGTTGGCACGATACGAAATTGACATGTGGATTGTACAAATGATGACATGGAAGTCCATATGATGATGTGGCCCAGTGGCATCTTGACACATGGAAATACATATTGATAGGTGGTAGTGATTTGGCAGTGACATGGTAGTGATGTGGATTACTTTGGGCATGACACGTGGTAGGTGTGTTGACTGTGTAGGCTGACTGACAGGTGACTGTGTAGCTGATTGGTTTGGTATGAGCCAATGCCAGGGTGACATGTGGCCTAATACAATGGTGCCATGTGGCACCATAAGTTAGGAAAAAAAGGGCTAAGTCAAAAGTTGGTTGCACCTCCATAGGGTTCGAACATCAGATCTCTCGAGCAAGCAATGACCTAACCACCATGCGCTAGCCACCAAGGCGGATGTGTTGCTTGGTTATCCAAGTGGCATAGGTTCTATATAAAGGTATATAGAGGAAGTTTTGGGGGATCAGCGTCGGTCGGAGGGGGCTACCCGTTGACCAAGGTGCCTTCCAGATGACCAAGAGTAGAGGACCAGGGGCCGAGAACCATGGACGTGGGTGCCATTTGGCCCTGGCGCCCGTCCACATGGATTTCCATATGAATAGGAGTGGAAGACTAGGGGGCGTGCACCATATATTTTCCAAATGTGGGTTTTCCACTATATAATTGGATTTTTAATGATTTTTAGGTTTTTTTAATGGGATTTTGCCCATTTTTGGAGGATCTGGAGCCCAAATTGAGGCCATATCTTGGGGAGAATTTGGGATCTGATCCCCAACTCAAATGTTATTTAAAAAAATCATTTTTGGAGTTTCAAAACAATAAAATGATGCCAATTTGTGAAGTCCAAACCATTTTTATGCAGGGAAGCGAGGAGAGTAGTTGAGCTTTGGAAGCCATTTCTGGGAGTTCTACTCCACATTTTTCAATGCCATCTGTTGCATTGAGTTCCTGAGACAAAGAATAACTTTGTTGTGTTATTCATAAAACACATTGATGTAATTCTGATGTACTTTTGAGGCATTGAAGATTAATAATAAAGACTCCCCCATTGAAGACAGGTTCGAAGACGTAGGCAACTTTATCGAACTCCGTTAACAAGTTTTGGCATTATGGTTTGTTGTTCTTAATGCTCATTTTTTGTTATGCGTTCTTTATGATGGCTGCAACATTCTTTCATTAAAGCTCTTTCTTCTTCTCTTTAATTTCTAAATGGTAAATCAACTCATGCAAAATACTTAACCAATTCATTTAAAAGATAATTTCGGATCATAAGGGTTCAAAGTTCAGAGATATATCAGTACAAAGGTCAACCATCCAATTATACTCCAAATTAAGGGTTTTAAAGGTATTAACTTACAATTGGCATAAATTTTTATTGCAAGAATTATTTTTGGTGATTTAAAATTTGTGATAAAGAGGAAAAAGAGAGGCATTATTGTTTTTTTACATGGAAAAGGGTTCTACAATAAATAATATTGACACTCCTCATAAAAAATCAAACATGAATTCCGAAGAAAATGAAGACTTTGAAAATAGGCTAGCCCGGTTAAAGAACCAAGTTGATGAAATGAGTGGTAGTATGTTGAAACTAGTGAATTTATCACGTTCTTGGGAATCCATAAATAGGAAACTGGAAGATGAAATGAAAAAGAAGATGGATGAAAATAAGAATGACATGAAAAATAAGATGGATGAGAATAGGAAAGATATGGAAAAGAAGATGGATGAAACTAAGAATGGCATGGAAAAGAAGATGGATAAAAATGAATAAGAAATACAAAAATCCATGAATGAATTGCAAAATTGCATGTCTTCCATGATCTTTCATGCTCTAGATGAGAGACTTCCTAAAGAAGATATCAAAATGCAAGGAAATCGTGAAAATAAAGAGAACAAAGTTGTTGAGACTCAATCACATATGATGAGTATTTTATCACAATTGGAGAGCAACAATACTGAATTTCATAATTATGAGTCCCTTCAAGATCCACATCATCAAGGTTTCAAGTCAGCACCAAGGATCTACTTCATTCCAAATATCGATATGAGGAAGTTTGATGGTAAAGATCCTATGACGTGGATATTCTAGATGGAGCAGTACTTTCATCTATATCAAGTGTCAAGCTTACAAAAGGTACCTATTGTATCCTTGTATTTAGAAAATGATCAATTTGTTTGGTATCAATGGCTTTGTGAAAGAAAAAAGAATTCTATTATCTCTTGGTCCATTTTTACAGATGAATTGATATCACAATATGGGGATATTAAGAGCAATACAATTTTTAGTCAATTGATAAATCTTCGACAAAAAGGCCTAGTTACATAACACATTCAACAATTCCAAAAGCTTAGTCTCATGGTAAAGAACATTCTTCAGGATAATTTGTTATATCTCTTTATGAGAACTTTAAAAGAGAACATTCAACATGAGGTTCATCTCTTCGAACTGAAATCCCTAGAACAAGATTTCAATGTGGAAAGGAAAGTGGAAAACAAAAATATGGCTACTAGAAGGGTGACCACTAACAGATATAGAGAGCACCATGTTCCCTCTCCTAACCCCACTCAACCAACAAGGTTGATACCATAGAAAATGGATGAAAGAAGAGAAAAGGGACTATGTTTCAATTGTGACAACAAGTACAGTACAGGGCATATATGCAATGAGAAGAAATTATTCTACATAGATTGTGAAGAGGAAGAAGATCAACAATTGGAACCATCGCAAGATATATATCTAGAAGAGATTACTCCAATGATATCTTGTCATGCATTGGCCAATGTCAACTCTCAACAAACCCTCAAGATACAAGGACATGTCAAAAATAAAAAGGTAACAATGTTGATTGATTATGATAATACCCATAACTTCATCAATTACAAATTAGCAAAAGATCTCAATTGCTTTGTATTTCCAACACCATATTTTTGAGTAATGATTGCAGAAGGAGGTACCATAAATAATTTTGGGAAGTGCCATATTATTAAGCTTAATATGGGTAAGTATTTATTGAATATTCCCATGATTTACATCCAAATGGATGGTGTTGATGTTGTATTAGGGGTCCAATTGTTACAATCATTGGGAACATTGGCCCTTAATTTTCAAGATCTTTCCATGAGATTTTCCTTAGAAGGAAAAGAAATTGAGCTTAGAGGTATCCAAGGGAAACCCTCTAAAGTGATAAGTTCTAATAGCATGACAAAATTACTCGAAAAGGGACATAGTGGTGCAATTGCACAATTGTGCTCACTAAATGTTCAAACATCTATATCCTCGACTCCAATGGATCTTCAAATGGTTATCAACAACCATTCCAAGGTATTTGGAGAGATTCCTAAGGGTCTTCCACTGGCTCAAGATCATGATCATGCTATTCATTTGCAACCTAGAAGTGTGCCACCTAACATTAGGCCTTATGGGTATCCATATTCACAAAAGAGTGAGATTGAGCATATTATCCAAGAAATGTTAGAGGTTGGAATCATTCAACCTAGCCAAAGTTGTTTTCTCTTCACCATTATTGATGGTTACGAATAAGGATGGTTCATGGCATATGTGTCCAGATTATAGACAACTCAACAAAATGATCATCAAAGATAAATTTTCTATTCCCATCATTGATGAATTATTAGATGAATCGTATGGAGAAAAAATATTTACTAAGTTGGATCTTCGTTTCAGATATCATCAAATCATAATGAGGTAGGAAGACATTGCCAAAACAACCTTTAGAACACATGGAGGTCATTATGAGTTTGTGGTTATGCCATTTTGACTTACTAATGCACCTTTAACATTTCAAAGCTTGATGAATTCTATTTGCAAACCATTCCTTAGAAAATTTGTGTTAGTATTTTTTGATGGCATACTAATCTACAACAAATCGTGGGAAGATCATGTACAACATGTTGACAGAGTATTACAACTTTTGGAAAAACAACAAATTTATGCAAATCCTTCCAAGTGTGCCTTTGGGGTTCAAGAAGAGGAATATTTGGGTCATATTGTATCTCATGAAGTTGCAAAACTGGACCCTAACAAAATTAAAGCTATGAGGGAATGTCCAATTCCCAAAACCATGAAGAAACTTAGAGGGTTGATATGATTGATAGGATATTACCACAAGTTTTTCAAGAACTATGGTCAAATAACAACACCTCTAACATAATTATTAAAGAAGGAATAATTTTCTTAGACTCAAGAAGGAACCAAAGATTTTGAAAAACTTAAGGATGTTATGTGTACAACTCTTGTCCTAGCCACACCTTATTTCACAAAAACATTTATTGTGACATGTGATGCCTCAAGCAATGGAATTGGTGCAGTTTTAATGCAAGAAGGAAGGCCCATTTCCCTTGATAGTAGCCAACTTAAAGGAAAAAATTACTCAAACCAATTTCTGAAAAATAAATGTTCGCCATACTACATGCAGTTAAGAAATGGTTCCCTTACCTAATAGAAAGACTCTTCAAAGTAAAAACAGATCATGATAGTTTGAAGTACTTCTTAGAGAAATTATTATGTTCATAAGAACAAAAAAAATGGTTTACAAAGATGTTATGTTATGACTTTGAAATTGTCTACAATAAAGGAAAACTTAATATTGTGCCAGATGCACTTTCAAAGAAAGAAGAAGAAACAGAGGATTCACTATGTGCTATTTCTATTCCACAATTTGATTGAGTGGAAGAAGCAAGGATATAATCGAAGTAATATCATGAGGTATTTAATATCATTCAACAACTATAAGAGGACCCTAGTGCATTAGATAAACTTATATGGAAGAATGATTTTCTATGGTATCATGATCTCCTATATTTATGTAAGAATCCCCAACTCAAACAGAAAGTCCTTCTAGAATTGCACACTTCTCCTATTGGAGGACATTCAGAGTTCTTGAAAATTTACCACTGAATCAAGAAGGATTTTTTCTAGGAAGATATTAAGACTTATGTTCAAAATTTTGTGTTTGAATGTGTGCTATTCCAACAAAAGAAGAGAGAGACAATAAATACTCTAGGTCTCCTACAACCATTAGTTATATGAAATCAACATTGGGAAGAAGTTTCAATGGATTTTATTGCAGGTTTACCCAAATATGAAGGAAAGTATGTCATCATGGTAGTAGTGGATCACCTGACTAGGTATATCTATCTTATCTCTCTCTCACATCCTTTTAAAGAAAGTACAGTAGTTGCAACATTCATGGAAACAGTTCAAAAGCTACATAGATTCCCTGAGATTATTGTAAGTGATAGAGAGCCAATTTTCACTGGAAAATTTTGGACCGAATTATTTTCTTGTTTGAGTACTCAATTGGCTCATAGCTCATATTACCATCCTCAATAAAATACGCAAATTGATATTGTGAATAAATTTCTAGAAGGATATCTTCGTTGTTTTGCATATGATAAATATACATAATGGGTCAAGTGGTTTCCCTTGGAAGAATGGTGGTACAAAACATCCTTCCATACTTCATCAAATATGTCCCTATTTCTGGCACTTTATGGATATCATCCTCCATCCATCACGTCTTCCTTGAAAGGGACTGCAAAGGTTTAGACAATGGACGACCATGTATGGCACCAACAAGAGGGTCCCATGCTATTGAAGGAAAACTTGGTTATGGCACAAAATATGATGAAACAAGCAGATCAAAATCGCAGTGAAAGGGAATTTGAAGTGGGGGATTGGATGTTTTTTAGGCTACAACCATATCAACAGATGTCCCTCAAGAAACAAAAAAAGGACAATAAGTTATCACCCAAATATTATGGCCCCTATAAGATCTTGCAAAGGATTGGAAGTATGGCTTACAAATTGAAGTTGCCTCCATTTTCACATGTACATCCAATCTTCCATGTTTCTTTCTTAAAGAAGGCAATCAGTGACAAGATCCCAATCCAAATTATTTTTCCAAAGATTAATGAATAAGAAAAAATCATACTAGAACTAGAAACAATCCTTGAAACAAGGATTAAGTGACAACTAAATCAAACAATTACTGAGTGTTGATGTTTGGGAAGCATCAGGAAGACATTCTCCTAGATTAATAAGTAGTTATATAATAAATATAATAAATAAGTAGTTATTTATTATCCAAGAGATGCATCCTTTCATGTATGGTCACCATATGTTTTCTATATATGAAACACTCATCATTGTAATAACATATTGATATCTCATATAATCTCATATGAAAAATCAACATAGTATCAATGCAGGTTTGGGCTTGACTCTCTCACAAGAGGGCCCAGAATAAAGCCTCAATTATCTTTGTGGTCAACAAAAGTGCCAATGTATATTCTCACAATGGGTCGTGAAACATTGGTGCACTCTTTTCCTAAATGGATTTCAACATTACGATGAGGAACCCTAATGCCATATTGGGAAAATATTATCATAAGGTGGAGTGGAATGTTTATTATGAAGATGAGAGGATTGCAAGTGCATATACAACTCCATTCCATCAGCACTGAAAGAAAACTACAATCATTTAGCATGTTTTGATCGGGAACAAGTATGCAATAGTGAGAGAAGATATCATTAGGGCTATGGAAGCCTTAGCTTCGCCAGTGGAGTTGAGGGTGGGGTCGATGCCATTTATTTGGAGGTATTTCATCATTATTTTTGAGGAATCTTGATTGCATCCACAGAGAGGGTTTCTTCATTGAGGGTTCCAATCCCACACTCTCCCACCTTGTTATTACCATTTATGTCTGTGAGTGGTCTATTGAATACCACACCAACAAAGGAGACAACTATGGAGAAATAAACATAGACTTGAGATAGGTCAGACTTATCTTCCACCTTCTCAAAGATGTTCTAGGGCTCATATCCAATAAAATCGAAAAGAGTCCAGTAGAGGGCTTCCAGTAGTTTAGAATCTCGAACCTGTGCCTGACACTATGCAGAGAGACGTTGGTGAAGTTGAGTCTCTCGAAAAACTGTATGGGGATCATATCTCGATCTTCTATGCATACATCTTAGATTATCTCGACATCATAGAGTGATATGGTGATGCGAGAGTCTAAGGGATCTTTGATGCAATTTGAGTGATATGCTTCTTCTAGTTGAGGGGTCGAGCCAGATGACAGTGGTTGCATGCCAATCCAAATATGAATAGGATGGATCTCGAAAGGGTTGTGTATGTTTCTTTTGGAAGCCTTGTCGATCTTTCAAAATATCAACCTCATAAGATATCTCTTGGGTTGAAGGTGAGTGGATGTCCCTTCATATGGGTCATTTGTGCATATAATTCCAATGGGTCATATATTATAGGATGATATCACGAGGTATTATCCCAAGAATCCTTATTGGTTTAATCAGGATCGGTTTGTGCTAAGATGGACATGGGTGCATGTTATAGTAAGTTCTCTCGCCTTTGGCGAGATCAACACGATTATTTGTGTGGATTGATCAAGATGGACATGAGAAGCAATGAAAAAACCTATGAGTAGAGATCACATGAAGATTTTGTCAATGTTTTGATGTTTAAGGCAACAACACGAGACATTCTCCCTGGATGGTCCTGTGTGGACTAGTAGGGGGGAATGTTGACTTCATCCTAACATGCCTCGGACAGTTAGATGAAGGAACCATGACATTGGTTTCACAAGGAAACCTTGCTATATCTTGGGTGACATTGATTCCATGAGGGAACCTCGATGTGTCATAGAGAAGACATTGGTTCCATGAGGGAACCTCGATATGTATTAGACATGTGTTCCACGAGGGAACCACGAGATGTCTAGTATGGACACAACTCATGAGTGAGTCGAGACATTAGTTTCATGAGGGAACCTCTATATGTCAAGTATGGTCCAAGATGACTTATGTTGATCATCCGAAAGGGACTGTCAACCCCTTGTAGGATGAGCTAGCTCAAATATTGTGGATATCAACTACATTTATAACATGGTACAAAAGGGAGCAGTGAAGCTCTAGTCAATCTCCACTGATGATCAGATAATTGATATTTTGACGAAGCCCTTGTCCAAGGAAAAGTATGTATACTTCAGGGACAAGTTGGGGCTTGTGGTGATAACTACCTTGGTTGAGAGAGAGTGTTGATATCCTTGCATCATGGATAGTCAATGTGTTGTTGGACTGACATTCTCCCTGTGGAGAATGGTCCAGGTTGGACAAATTGTTGTTGTATCATGGATTGAAATTTTCTACGAAAAATGGTCCAGGACTGATATCCTCTTGTGGCACAAATGGTGACATGATTAAGATGAATGGTATGCCCCCTATGGCATATATGGTGACCTGATTAGGGAGGTTGGTACATGACTAACATTTTCTCTATGGCACATATGGTGACCTGATTAGAGAAAATGGTATGGTATTGACATTCTTCTATGGCACATGTAGTGAAATGATTAGAAGAATGGTTTGTGTATCCCATGGCGTGGCTTTCAACATCTAAGAGAAATGACATTTTCCCTGTGGAACATATGGTAACCTAATTGGGGAAAATGGTTCGAGACTAACATTCTTCCTATGTCACATATAGTGACCTGATTAGGAAGAATGGTCCTTATAGTGACGGGACACTTTATTGAGTGTGTGACAACTAGGGGACACTCAATTGAGTGTGTGACAACTAGGGGACACTCAATTGAGTGCACAGATTTTATCACCTAAATTATTCAAGCATCATGTCTGATTACTCAGATGAAGTATGGCCCAAAGAGTTGATTCCATATGATGTGTCATATGATAGGTTGTTGCTGATATTGCAGATGATGATGATGATGATATTTTTTGATATGTGTCTCTAGACAGTAGTTGTGTGCTACTATGGTGGTTATGTACCATTGACAAAGACTGTGTGTCTCTGAAAATTAGTTGTGTGCTACTACGATAGTTGTGTACCACTGGTGGAGACTGTGTGTCTCTGGACAATAGTTGTGTACTACTACAGTGGTTGTACCACTGGCAAATATTGTGTGTCTCTGAACAGTAGCTATGTGCTACTAGCAGTGGTTGTGTACCACTAGTGGTGATTTTGTATCTCCAGACAGTAGTTGTGTACTACTATGGCTTGGAAAAATCATGTTATATTGGATGGCATTGTAGTAGTTATGTGCTACTAGATGATTTCCATGGAGACTACCAAATCACTTGGGAGAAGATGTCTGTTGCTTGATCACAGATAATGTGATGGATTATTTGAGATACTGATGGCATGGTAGTAGATGTGTGCTACTAGTTCATTGGAAAGTAGTCAATGGACTACTAGATGAAGACATCGTGGAAAGATACCTACCTGGCTAAGAGGGAGTGTTGATGTTTTGGTAGCTACGGGAGGAAATTTCCTCTAGATAACCTTCCTTATAAGAGAAGAAGATTCTGAAAGTCAAGGAAGACCATTGAACAATAGGAGAATATCTCAGAGAGAGTCAGTTGGCTCAGAGGGAGAGACGAAAGAGGGATTTTCCCCTCAATTCAAGTGGGAGAGAGACATTTCCTAGGACTGACAAACATGTATCATGAGTCTAGGATGAATTTTGTATACTTAAAATAAAATATGGAATGATGTAGAATGTCTCCCTCATTGAGAGGGAGTGTTGATGTTTGGGCAACACCAGGAAGAAATTATCCTATATTAATAAGTAGTTATATAATATATATAATAAATAAGCAATTATTTATTATCCAAGGGACACATCCTTTCATGGATGTTCACCATATGTTCTCTATATATGGGACACTCATCATTGTAATAACATATCGATATCTCATATCATCTCATATGAAAAATAAACACTATGTACCTCGTCAAATAGAAGGTCAATTGGGTTTATCCCGAGTGGTTTGTTCTGAGGGGTGTTTCCCCCCCCACCCAAGTTCAATTCCCACAATTGACATGTTGTGCTCTTGATGCTAATCCCTCAATATTCTGAAAATTCTTAACCTCCCCATGTTCTCCAGATTTTTTGGGGGGATTATTACGTGGATGTAGCGAGTATTGATAAAGTGGTACCATGAACCACTTCTAAAAAAAATTTGAAGAACCTACCAATTGAGAGGTGACATGAGAAGATGATTTCTTCGTGTAGAAACACCCACAATTGTTCAATGGTTGAGAAAAACATTTGTTTGAATGTGAGGGACATGTTAAGCCCTAGACAAAGCCCACGTTAAGTATAAAAACCCTTATTTATCCCCTAGATATTGAATTATTACATTTCTAGTGTTATATTAGTAGGTCAGATAGAACCCTTAATTGTACACTTTGTCTCTCTTATATATATCAAGGATACCTTGTCTTAGGATCATCTTATCTCATCTCATATTGTATTTTGAAGTGGATATATTGTAAAAGAAGGTTTCCCCCTCAAAGTAGACTATATTCATTGAATTTTTATTATTTTTTAGGCATTGGATCATAACATCCAAGTTGTCTTTGAAACTTTTGGCTATGGTGACTGAAGGTCCTCCCAATAGTAGAGTATCATCTGTGAACTGGGAATGTTTTATGTTTTTCACTCCTCTGACTATTCAAATTCCTGGCAAAAAACCATGAACATGATCACTCTCCAACTTCCTACTTAAAATTCCTTCCATGATTATATACAAAAATGATGATAGAGGGAAACATTTCCTTAATCCTCTACTTGTATTAAAAGATAATCGTTGGGCACCCATTGACCAAGGGTGAAATCCAAGGATTGCTAATACAAATAAAGTGTTGATATTATGGTAGCTCTAGAAGTTATTAACCTCCATTTGTAACCTTTGATTAGAATAGAATATTCCAGAAGAAAGAGAAACCCTAAAGAGATGTGTAGAAACCCTAGAAGACAAGTCGACTAAGTAAAAGAATTATTATTAAAGTATTACTCTCCAAAAGGAGAAGTCAGAATAGATAGTTGACAAGGAGCACTATAAATAGAGGTCACTTGAGATCATTTGTACACACACACACACACTCACTCAACATAAGTAGTGTTCAATTCTAGAGGAAGGAGTGCAAATGCAACGAATGCAGTTGGGAAGTGGTTTTGTTCTATGGTTTGGGACTTTCTGCTTGGTGCGCTATCTTTGGAGAAAGGTGTGCTCTCTCTTGGTTATCTATTGGTTGGTCCAGTCCTACTTCCAAAATCATTCTATCTATCACAGGTTAAGGTGCTTGGGGGTGGATGAGTGCCTATGGTTGGGTGACAATATTATGATATTTTTTATGCTAAAACAAGCACATAAAATTTTTTAATAGGTTATGGGCCCACACTATCTTTAAAACAGTCTAACCACTGGAAGGTAGAGTGACAGTTCCTTAGAAAGCTCGTTGAGACACCAGTTGCAACTACAACTAGCATTTCAGAATTTGCAACTGCAACAAACTATAAACTAACTCTCCGGGCACTTCAAGTGAGGCGTTTGGCATAATTATTAGACATTCTAGTGCGCCTTAGCCTAGCACACCTCTTGGTACCTTCAGCTAGCAAAAACTTCAAGGTTGAATTTTTGGGTCAAATTCAAAGTGACAGAGATGTGAAAGATTCCCTCTGTAAAAAGGGAAATTTTAAGAGTATTATAGGTGCCAACCAAGAAGGGATATCCTCCTATCATATTGAACACTATGTATCTTGATCGACAAAGAGACATGAATCCTCCCTTCTACCTTTCAGTAGGCATGAATGGCATCCACTTGAACAATTGCATGCTTGATTCTCGGGCTTCAACAAATGTCATGTCACAAAAAGTGACGGAGCAACTCGGTATGAAGACAACCTGACCCTATGGTAATGTATGTGGTATCGATTCAAGAAGGGTCAAGGTATTTGGGGTGTGTGAGGATGTTGAGGCTTTTCTTATTGATTTTCCACATATCATCCTCCTCATGGACATATTAGTAATCGATGTCTCAGATGCTTGGGGGATGCTCTTGTCGAGGACCTGGCCCTCTACCCTTGGAGGTTTTCTTAGCATGATCCTTACATGTGCATACATTCCCATGGGCGATGGGACATATGAAATCTTTCATAGCAGGGAAAATAATGATAAACATGTGATAGATCCAAGTGGAAATAATTATGTCAATGGACACAATCATGATGTGCCCCAACATATTATTAAGTATGATCCATATGAGCTACCCTTCATGTAGGAAGACTCCATATAGATGTTTCTCCCATGGATAGACGAATACAAAGAGACTTGGAAAATACCATGGGAAGGAGCCAAGGTCTATCCATATTTTGAAAAAAGAAGATGAAAAACATGAAGAAATCATCAAAGAGACAGTCCACACAGAACCTCCTTCACATCCATGCATTGAGAATACACTCGACATCAATTTTAATGAAGGAATTATTGCGTTCATGTGGGACAAGAGAAATGGAAATCCCAAGTATGACCAATGAGATAACAACCCATGGCTTGGCCCTTACATTGTCAAGAAGAAGTCTGATAAATAAAAGTACTATCTGAACTCCTCAATGTCAGGAAATGTGGCACACTTCCACACTAATCCTAGCAGAATAAAAGAATAATTTAATCAACAATGCAAATGACACAAGAAATCACATAGTACATCAAGATTTTACCCTGGAAACCCTTAACTGGGAAAACCAACATTCCTTTGAGATTTCTTCTCCTTGTTGTCTTATTCAATCTGAATAAAAGGTTACATGTCTAACCTTAGTCCACACCTAAGACACAATCAACATCATACTTTCTTCCACTGACAAGAAAAACCCTGTAGTTAATTCGACTTACATATGCATGACAAACAACCCACACTTACACATGCATTAACCTGCAAAAGTGCATTATATGATCACCTTACAACAACAACCTTTATGACCTTACAACACACCTCTTTATAGCCTTTACAATAGGAAAACCCCTAAATATTGGCACCCAAAAATGGTTACAGATCCATGCATATCATTGGCTACAAATCCCACAAATCCTGGGATTCTATTACAGTCGACTCCAAGTCGGGTTTACTAGTCGGCCTTTATTCGGTCTCTAGTCAGTCGTCTCACGCCTGCACTTTGACATCTTTTCATTTGACTTGTCATCAATATCTTCAACTTCAAATTTACCCAATTGGCTTCCTCGACCTTCTACTTGTTTTTGATCTACCTCAACTTCAACCTACTCTCGATCAACTTTGTCCTTCAACCATCAATCGATCTACCTCGACTAAAATTTTACTGCAAAGAATATAAAAACCCAAAATTTTCCCACTTGTTGTCTTCTTTGTTGAAACAGGAGATTCCTGAACTTTCACTCACATACCCAGGGAAACACTGCCCATTGTCTCTCTGCACCAAGAGAAATTCACAACATTCACAGACTTGGTCAACGAGTCTGCTATGTTTTCTAACTTGTCTACTTTCTCCAGTAGCACCTTGTTAATTTCCACCATATCTCTTACAAAATGGTATTGCACATCATTGTTCTTAGTCTTTGAATGATAAGCAAGGTTCTTTTCTAGAAATATTGTGCTTTGACTGTCACAAGTTACCTTCATATCTCTCTGCTCAAATATGATTCATGAACACAACCTTTGAATCCATATCACTTCTTTGCTTCCATGAGTGGCCGCCATGAGTTCAGATTTTGTTGTTGACAAGGTTACAAACTCCCGTCATTTACTCATCCAGCTTATTGCTCCATCGAACATCTTGAATACATACCTGTTGGTCGACCTCCATCGATCCATATCTCCATCCCAGTCGATGTCAATAAAGTCATGTACATGTAATTTACCACTGTCACCTCCAGGTCTTCCTTGATAGCATATAGCATAGTCCTTTGTACCACACAAATACCTTAATACTCTCTCGACAATTATCCAGTGCTCCCTTCCAGGTGTTGACATGTACCTTCTCAACACTCCCACTGCGTGGGAAATGTTTGGTCGAGTGTAAACCATCACATACATTAGACTATGAACAACACTTTCATATGGAACATGTTCCATGTCCTCTATTGATCCAGGTTGATATTGGTGGCCACCCACCTATTCCAACTGGATCCTCATGTCCGTTTTTGTTCAACACGTCTTTCTGTACTACTTTATAATTGTGAGCTCTACACTTCTGGGGTTGTCTGAAGCCTCACACATTCTCCAGGTGGATACGAGTGGCCTCTCGCCTAACCCAACTAGCTTATTTTGTGTGTTTTCATGTCAGCACGTCTTGTTGTACTTTCAGGGATGTTTTGGGGCCCTAAACATTGTTTTTTTGGCTTGCCACAATCAGACTATAGACGGAGTCAAAGTCTGATGACAAAATGTATATCTCTCTGAAATACCTTTCCAACAGGCTATCACACACCTAAAATTAAGTTCATATGAAAACGTTATGACCCTAGGAATTTGAGGTACCAAATTACACCAACTTACCCATAGGGCCCACATGACTTTTGGCATTTCACCTTCTAAGGTTAGGTTTTTGGAATTCATGAGTAATATGAAAAGGACCTATGGAGCCTCATTGTAATCCATTCTTCTTAGACGGATGCGCGAAGAAACCACATCTCTTCCAAGAGATAGCTACCACCATTCAAGTAAGTTTCAGTTTTGTAGTTTTACAATTTCAGCCTATTTCATTATTTAATAGAAGATATTGTTCACTAGATATTTGTGTTATTCTGCTTATCTCTATATTTATTGTATTCAGTCTGTTAATTAGTTTGTTCTGCTCCTAAATATGGATCAGTGATATTGGAGCGGTCTTCTCTTCATTTATTTTTCTTCGTGCATGTCCCTGAAAAGGTCTAGGTATAAGAAGTTGGGGCTCAAACGAATCGATCCATTACCAGATCGGTCGTGCCGATCCCGACAACAACCCATGGGAGACAAAAAGAAATATGATGGAGTAGGAGATCCTATTAAAATATTGCTCAAGGAATCCCTCGCATGACAAAGGAACAAAATGATGGACAACTTCACGCAGATCCTTCGACAGTTTCCCATGGGAGAAGAATCTTCATCAAGCATCCATGCAACCCCCTTCAAGGTATAGGTAAATTTTGATATTCCATTAATTGAAGGACTGATAGATGCGGATGTTGTAAATAAATGGTTAAATATGCTTGAGGTATATTTTTCGGTCCATAATTTTTCCGATAGGGAAAAGATCACTTTTTCACTCCTCAAGGCCATTCCCCATGTTAAATACTGGTGGGATACTTACTCTGAGCAAAGGGTCGTGGAGGAATATGTAATTTTTGTGGTGGCCCCTACATGGGATTCCTTCCGGGATTCCATTAAAGAACAATACTACCCTGTTGGAAGCTACGAGGACCAATACACCAGATGGACCACCCTACATCAAGAAAGGGACCAGAGAATACCAGACTTCACCAATATTTTCCATACCCTACGCACCAAATTTGGTATCAAATATTTTGAGCATCATCTAGTGCTCAAATACCACGATTTTTTGCATAGATACATTCAAACAGAAATGGATTTCTTGGGCACGAATTATAGATACGATGTTAAGATCGAGCAAATTTAAGCAGAAAAGATGAGAGTTTGGATCTGCAAACCCCTCACAGCTGAAGTAGGGAAAGGGAAACCCCAACTCACAAAGCAAGGGACCAAGTCATGATGGTCGCCCTCAGGACAATCTATCAAAGACGCAACACAAGAATGGAAATGAGAAGATGAAGAAGGAAATGGGAAAATGGTGTGAGTACCATAAAATCCCTTGGCACAACATCGATGAATGCCGCTCCAAGCAGTCCCTCGTGAATAAGATGAAGGCTTCCAAGTCAGAGGTCGATTCTCATCCTGAGTCAAATCCTAAAGGAGGGAAGAAGATTATAGATGCTGAACCCAGTTCCATAGTCGCAACCACCAAAGTCCAGCCAAGCGGACCAGAAGAACCAGAGGAAGGGGAACGCTTCTTTCATTTGCAGATGTGGGTCAAGGGGGCTCCAATTCATTTCATTGTCGACAGTGGTAGTTAGAAGAACTTGATTTCAATAGAGGTCGTCAAGTGGCTAGACCTTCCAATGACATCGCACCCACAACCCTACACCATCGGCTAGCTTCATCAAGGAAGAGATCTTCGTGTCAGCCAACAATGTCATCTACCCTACATCATCAAGCCTTTCAAAGATGAGGTACTGCTTGATATTTATCCCCTTGAAATTTGTGATGTTATGTTAGGACAACCATATTTGTGGAAGCATCATGCTTTGTATGAGTCTAAACCTCATAGTGCTATTATTACCTTGGGTAGACAATTGTATAGGATCCTAGAGGTGACACCGCCTACTGTTATTTCTTTAATCTCTGTTAAGCAATGCAGTAAGGTCATTTCATAGAAGAAGGTCACCGCCACATCCATGGCCTCTACACAACACCTCTCTTTGTAGCAACAACAAGTGGGCAGGATCGTGGAAGAATACATAGACATCTTCGCCTCACCTATAGTGGTACCGACACACTACCAAGTCAAGCATCCAATTGATCTGAACCCTAGCGCACCTCTACCTAATGGGCCAATCTATCGACGCTCACTGATGGAGAATGAAAAAATTAGGCGTTAGATCCAAGATTTTCTTTAGAAGGGGAACATCAGACCCAACTCCTCCCCTTTCAGAAGCTTGATTGTACTGGTGCAGAAGAAGGATGGGACTTGGCGACTCTTCATTGATTACAAAGCCTTAAACAAAATCACAGTCAGGAATTGCTACCCCATTCCCATTATTGATGAACTTCTTGACCAACTCAAGGGGGAAAATTTCTTCAGCAAGATTGACCTGAAGTATGGCTACCACCAGGTTCCCATCGAACCAACTGATGTCTGGAAGACAACCTTCAAGTCTAAAGAAGGCCTCTATGAATGGCTAGTCATGCCCTTTGGCTTAACAAATGCACTAGCCACCTTCATGAGGTTGATGGATGATGTATTGAGACCTTTCACCAACTCCTTTGTGGTAGTATATTTGGATGACATCCTCATCTTTAACAGAACATAGGAAGAGCACATGCAACATATTCAACAGGTTTTGAGCTTTCTGCGGCAACACAAGCTTTATGCCAACTTCAAAAAATGCTCTTTTGGCATGAACCGGGTCTAATACCTAGGCTACATTGTTGATGATCATGGGGTACATGTTGATCCAGCTAAGATCCAAGTCATTCATGAATGGTTGGCCCCAACCACACTGACTGAGCTTCAAATCTTTTTGGGGCTAGCCAATTTCTATCGACGGTTCGTGTTTGGATTCTCCCATATTGCATGGGCCCTCAACCAGGTGACCAAGGGTAGTGGTAGGGCCAAGTTCACATGGGGGAAGGAGAAGAAATGGGAATTTGATGATCTGAAGCATCGCTTGTTCTCCGCTCTCGTACTCTACTTGCCCGATCTGCAACAACCATTCGATATTGAGACTGATGCATCTGACTGTGCTGTGGGCGTAGTTCTCACTCAACATGGGCATCATGTGGCATACCATAGTTATACACTCTCTGATGTTGTCCAAAAATACCACACCTATGATAAGGAAATGTATTCCATTGTACAACCCTGTCGTCAATGGAAACATTACATTATGGGGAAAGAGTTGATCATACACCCTGAACACAAGCCTCTACAGTTCATACGGACACATGGGAAATTGCAGAACAACCTCTATCAAAAGTGGTCCACCTACCTACAACAGTTCCATCTCAACATCAAGTACAAGACAAGTATCTCCAATCATGTCGATGACTGTCTTAGTCGGCCTCATGTGGCTGCACTCACCACTGTGCTCTAGTCCTGTGGACATGACGCATTAGAGTGGTTCCAACTTTATCAACAAGATCCACACTTCACCACCACATATCATCTCTTGGGTACATGCGCCACTGTCACTGATTTTCACATTCAGGATAGACTCTTATGCCACCTGGGCTATCGTTGTGTTCCTACAAGCGAGCGTGCAACGATTATTTAGGAAGCCCACTACAGTCGGGTGGTAGGACATTTTGGCGTAGAGAAAACTGTGGCCATTCTTCAGAAACATTTTTATTGGCCAAAACTTCGACTAGACGTCAGCAAGTATATCCGATCTTGCACTGCTTGCATCATTGCCAAGCCAACCATCATGAATCAAGGCTTATACACCCCTCTTCCTATTCCCGAGAAGCCGTGGGAATCCATCTCAATGGATTAGATGTGTGGTTTTTTATCCACCAAGCACGGAAATGACTGTGTGTTTGTGCTCATTGATCAATTTTCGAAGATGGATTTCCTCACAACCTGTAAGAAGAATTTCACAGCGATCGAGACTGCCAAGCTCTTCTTCGAATGAGTTTGGGTCCACTTTGGGATACCACAGACCATCATATCTGACCAATATAGTAGGTTCCTCATCACCTTTTGTTTGATTCTTTCGTCTATGATGGACACCAAGATTACAAAATCCACTGCTTTCCACCCCCAAACAAATGGCCAAACCGAGGTCATCAATCAGATGATTTTCAACATCCTGCGCATGTACAATTCTAAGCATCCTCGTACATGGTAAGAGAGTCTCCCATATGTCCAACATAGCTACAACATGGCTCTCCATAGTTCCACTGACCACAACCCATTTCAGGTTGGTCTAGGATTCCAACCCTTGGGACCCATTGATGTTGCACTTCCTCTTGCCACTGCCCAGATAGACTCTTCCCCTGATCAGTCTACGATTGACAAAGCCACCAGATTCATTGAGTAGATTCAGCACATTGGCCAACAAGTCCAAGAGATTTTGAAGAAATCCAATGCGAAGCACAAACAACGCCACGATCAACACAGGGTACCACACCAATTTCAGGTTGGTGACAAAGTCTGGTTACATTTGCAGAAGGAGCATCTCACCAGGCCCCATCTGAAACTTTGTCCACTCCGTTATGGACCTTACACTATCACCAAGGTTGTGGGTAGCAATGCTTTTGATCTCAACACTCCACCCTTCCTTGGTCTTTATCCGATATTCAATGTGGACCTCCTTAGGCCATATTTTCCACCATTATTGGACACCTCTGAGATTGTCGAACAACTGACACCAACATAGCTCAAACCTGACTGCATGGAACAAGCATCCATTGATCAGATCGTGGACACATAGGTCAAGGGAACTCGCCAACAATGGATCCAACTTTATCAAGTTGTCAAGGCAGGGAAACTTCTACACCAAGGCAAGCGGCTCACCCGAGGCCAAATCCAGCAGAATTTTCCTCACCTGATGGGGCAACTCAATGAAATGGATATCATTTCTTCCTAAGGGGGGAGGATTGATCCAGGTGGATATTGGTGGCCACCCACCTATTCCAACTGGCTCCTCATGTCCGTTTTTGTTCAACATGTCTTTTTGTACTGCTTTATATTTGTGAGTTCTACACTTCTGGGGATGTATGAATCCTCACACATTCTTCAGGTGTATATGGGTGGCCTCTCGCCTAATCCAATTGGTTTATTTTGTATGTTTTCATGTCGGCACATCTTGTTGTACTTTTGGGGCTGTTTTGGGGCCCTAAACATTGTTTTTTTAGCTCGCCATAGTTAGACTATAGATGTAGTCACATTCTAATGGCAGAATGTGTAGTTCTCTAAAATAACTTTCCAATGGGCTATCACACGCCTAAAACGGAGGTTGTATGCAAAATTTATGACCCTAGGAAGTTGAGGTACCAAATTACACCAACTTACCCATAGGGCCCACATGACTTTTGGCGTTTCACCTTCTCGGTTAGGTTTTTGGATGTCTAGGGTTTTGACATTCATGAGTAATATGAAAAGGGCCTATGGATCCTCATTGTAATCTATTTTGCTCAGACGAATGCACGTAGAAGCCACATCTCTTCTCAGAGATAACTACCACCATTCGAGAAAGTTTCAGTTCTGCAGTTTTACAGTTTCAACCTATTTCATTATTTAATTGAACATATTGTTCATTGGATATTTGTGTTATTCTACCTATTTCTGTGTTTATTGTATTCAATTGGTTAATTAGTTCGTTCCACTCCTAAATCTAGTCATCTATTTCTTCATGTGTCTTTGGAGACTGTTCAACAACAAGCCTTTCTCCCACTAGAATTGGCACCTTCACCGGTTTGCAATCCTACATGTTGAATCTTTTCATAACTATTTCAATATACTTCTTTTGATTCAACCAAATCTTTCTAGCAGCTCAGTCTCTCTTAATATCCATTCCTAAAATGAAGTTAGCTGCACCAAGATCCTTCATGTTTAATTTTGAGGATAGTTGCTTCTTCGCCTCCTTTATTTCATCCATGATGTTTCCAATCAACAACATGTCATCGACATACAAAGATACATATATGAAACACCCACCTTCTTCCTTGGAATATATGTAGTGATCAACTTTACTTCTCACAAATCCCAAACTAAGGATGTAAGTGTCAAACTTCTGGTACCGCATCTTTGGCGATTTGTTTAGACCATAAAGGGATATTTTGAGTTTGCACACCAACTCTTTCTTACCCTTTACTACAAATCATCCAATTGTTTCATGCATATTTCTTCTTCCATGTCCCCATGTAGGAACAATGTCTTCAAATCCATTTGTTCTATCTCCAGATCAAATGTTGCAGCTAGAGACATTAGTACTCTAATGGAAGTTAGTTTTACAATAGAGGAAAAAGTCTCATTGAAGTTGACTCCCTCAACTTTGGAATATCCTTTCGCTACCAATCGAGATTTTAACTTATTAACTTGACCTACAACATTAATCTTCTTCTTGAACACCCACTTGCTATCGACGACCTTCCTTCCACTAGTAACTTGACTAAATCCCATGTCTCATTTTTGTACAAGGATTCCATCTCTTTGACCATGGCGTCCTTCCAAAGTTTACCCTCTACTGATTCGACTACCACATTGATCGACTTGGGCTCATCATGTATGGTGGTTAACATGAATGCGGAACAAAAGTCGGGAAGACTATACCTTTCAACTGATTTTATTACTCTTCCTGACCTCCTTACCACCAGAGTCGGTTGTTCCACATATTCCTCAGATTCAATCGACTCGTCTGAATCATCTTCTTTGTTCCTCAATTCAAACCACACTGTATCAGGATTATTCTCAATATGAACAACTTCCTCGAGCTCGGATTTACATCTGAATTCTTCGAAGACCACATCTCGAATGTATATTTTTCTCCTTGATGCAGGATCCCAGAGCTTATATCCTTTGATCCCTTCTTTATACCCGATGAAAATACATTTGACTACCTTCTTTTCCAACTTTCTCCTCTTCTCCTTGGGAACATGCACAAATGCATCACAACCAAATAATTTTGGATGTGCCACCGAAGGATTCTTACCAGACCATACCTCATTTGGAGTCGTATTGACTAGTACCAACGAAGGAGACATATTCACAAAATATCTTGCAGTATCAAATGCCTCTGCCTAGAATTATTGTGCGATCCCAACACCACTGAGCATGCTCTTTTCCTTATCCATCAACGTTTTGTTCATTCTCTCGGAAAATCAATTTTTTTGTGAGGTATATGGTGTGCAATTTTGGCATTCTATGCCACACTACTTACAAAAATGATCTAATTCCTCCACGGGATTCACCACCATTATCAGTCCTCAACACTTTAATCCTTTTCTTTATTTTGTTTTCAAAAAGAGATTTAAACTCCTTAAATGTCTTGAAAACCTATTATTTATTCCTCAGTAAATATATCCACATCTTCCTGGAAAAATCATCTATGAAGGATACATAATATAGGGATCCACCGAGTGAAGGTACTGTAACTAGGCCAAACACATCACTATGCACCAGTTCTAGAATCCCATTTTCCCTTGTCGCTCGAGATGGGAACCTCACCCGACTTTGTTTCCCATATATGCAATGTTCACAGAAGTTTACTTCTAAACCAGATTCAAGAAAACCTTCGACCATATCTTTTCTTTGCATAGCTCAAAGTCCTTTTTCTCCAATGTGTCCCATCCTCTCATGCCATAACCTGTTTGAGTTGAGTTCATCATGTCTTTTCAATTCAGTTTGAACCATCTTAGCTCGAGTTGAGTCAAGTTATGTCAAGATCGAGTTGAGTTGAGTTGATTTCAGGAGAAACTATGTTGTTTCATCTAGTCGAATCGACATTCCCTAACAACTTGTACAGGGTACCAAACCAAACTCCTTTCATTAAGACCATCACACCTCTGACCATCTTACATGAATCCTTCTGAAACAAAGTATGCACGCATGCATCACTCATCTCGTTGATAGATATCAGGTTTCTTACCAAACTCGAAATGTGTAGCACACCTAGAAGGGTCCTTTTCCTCCCATCCTACAGTGTTAATCAGACTCTTCCATGTTCGAAAATTTTGGTTGTCGATTCATCACCCAAGAACACATCACCCCCATCATATTTTTCATATTCACATAAACATTATTTATGTGGTGTCATATGATAGGATTCTCCTGAGTCCCAAACATCTTGATCTAACTGTGTATTGGTCGATGCTAGGTATACATCACCTCCCTTATCCGAGGTATTCTTTCTCTCAATCGACTGCTTCTCATCGTATCTGGCACTGACTTATGTTTCACTCGGCTTACAGTCATTTTTATAATTCCCACCTTTACCACATTTCCAACATCTTTGCATCAACTAAACCAGGGATTTAGATCTACCCTTCGACTTAAACTTTATTCCAGATAATCTAGCTTTATCTCTGTCTATCGGTCGAACTCTCACTATTCGAACATCTTTTGTCGATCCTTCTATGTTCTTCCTTCTCATTTCTTCCAACAGTAGATAAGAAACCACGTCCTCTAACGCTAGTGTGGCTGTATTACTCCCAATATCCACGACTAAGATATCCCAAAAGTCTGGAAAATAACATAATAGGTTGATACACTTCTCCTCAAAAGTGATGTTAATATCCACAGACAATAACTAGCTTAACCCGGTGTTAAACACATTTAAATGCTCAGTCACCGAACTGGCATCACTCATCCTCATAAGATATAGTTTCTTTCTTAGAATGAACTTATTTACCAGATATTTTGACTGGTATAAGCTTCCCAGCTTGTCCCACAGTTTCTTGGTCGAATCTTCACCAGAGAAATTCAACAACACTGAATCTACAAGAAAAAGTTGAATCATACTTCTTGCTTTTCTTTCGAGTTTATCCCATTCTTCCATCAACATGCATGTTGGCTAGGTACCTGGACAGACAGTTGTCCATTTTTCTTGATCCATAAGAATATCTTCCATGTTAAGATTCCAAAGCTCAAAATTATGGCCATTGAATCTTTCTATCTCTATTCTAGAACTGCTCACCATTCTTCACTGTGATCTTTAAAACAATTTATGACATACAACTCTTACTATACCTAGGGTTTAGTTTTCAGATTCAAGATTTGCAGATGAAGATCTGATATACTCGACAAAGCATTACACTGCTACGATAACTCACTTGTTAGGGAAGACCTATGCTCTAATACCACATGTCAGAAAATACAGGACACTTCCACACTAAACCTAGCAGAAGAGAAGAAGAATTTAATCAAGAACACAAATGACACAAGCAATCACATAGTACACCGAGATTTTTCCCTGGAAACCCTTAACCACGAAAACCAACATTACTTTGAGAATTCTTCTCTCTTTTTGTCTTATTCAATCTGAATAAAAGGTTACATGTCTAACCTTGGTCCACACTTAAGACACAACCCTGTAGCCAATTCGGCTAATATATGCATGACCAACAACCTACACTTACACATGCATTAACCTGCAAAAGTGCATTCTATGATCACCTTACAACAACAACCTTTACGACCTTACAACATGCCTCTTTATAGGATTTACAATAAGAAAAACCCTAAATATTGGCACCCAAAAATGGTTACAGATACATGCATATCATTGTCTACAAATCCCACAAATCTCGGTATTCTGTTACAGTTGACTCCAAGTTGGGTTTAGCAGTCGACCCTCATTCGGTCTCTAGTCGGTCATCTCACGCCCACACTTAGACATCTTGTCGGTTGACTTGTCGTCGATATCTTTGAATTCGAATTTACACGGTCGGCTTCCTCAACCTTTGACTTGTTGTCGATCTACCTCGACTTCGACTTGCTATCAATCCACTTCGACCTTGGACCGTCAGTTGATCTACCTCGACCAGAATTTCACTGCAAAGAATATAACAACCCAACACTTAGACGGGAAAAAGATGTCATTACTAGTGGATGTATAGCTTCTTTAACCTTATGTTCAGATCACATGAATTCTTCAGCGCCCATTCCCCAAGTAAGTAGGTAGGTCATCTTTCTTTCCTTGCAATTTTGCATCTTGATTGCTCAAATTAGTTTAGATGCATCTCATATTTCATTTTTCTCTACTTGCATATTGATTTCATGCTTAGTTTAGAAATTTAAAAAAAAAATGTCGATTTTTTTTTTCTTTTATACGTTAGATTTTATTTTGGATTATATATATATATATATATATAAAGGGTGATATCACCACCCTAGATGCTCTGATCCCTTTCTCTGAGTTTTTGCAGGCATAGGTCTACCAGGAGATGTTGCAGTTCTCATGCAGTCTATGGTGAGCACATGTCCCCAAGTAGGAGCCATATGTTATCCCCATTTTGTGGGATAACTAAGAAGACTATGTCTCGAGGCCCTCAGGTTTCATATATGGAGTGTTGATAGACTACATGACTAGAAGTATTCTTTTTCATATATGGAGACCCTTCTCACCACCACAGAGGTCACAGATTTCATATGGCATCCACCACACCAATTGGATTCTGAGAGCAATGGGCCTTTCTCTATGAGGTACACGTCAACTATTATGGTAAGTGTCATTTCAATATTTATGGCACTTGAGTATGTTATATCTTAGATTTCTTTATATTTCATGACATATGCTTGGACATTATTCATTTTTCCTTGTTTCAACTTGGTGGTTGAAATTATGCCCTAATAAGTGGTCTTTCTTGGGAATGGGTTTGCTACTAGGAACTCCCTTAAAGAGACATCGTACTGTTCACAACCATACTTACCACTTTCCATCACTATTTTACCATCATTTCCTTATCTCTTGGGATTTCAGGGTGTATTGACCCAAGAAGGGGTTGTCCCTCATTCTATGGGAAGAAGGGGATGAAGGCCCAAAGGGATTGTTGTTGGGTAAAAGACAAAATCTTTTATATAAACCCTCCAAATGCTTTTCCCAGGGATCCCCCAAGAAATAAATGAAACACTTATCTGTAAGAAAAGGGGGACCCACAACAATAATGATTAAGATTGCTTAAAGGGTTAGTTGAAGGATAGAAGGTCTCATCACCAGCCAACCTATCATGATCATCAATATTTAGTAGTATGACATACCATCATCTGGTCACCAAGCTAGGGTAACGAATCTCAGTTTCATGGCTGAGAGAAAGGGGGTCTCATCATGAGCCAACCTTCTCATTTCCACTAGGTATTTGTGAGTGACATTTTCATTATGTAGACACCATGCCAGGATAATGACCTTCAACTTGTCCCTAAAATTTGAAAGAAACAAATAATGGTAAATCGATGGGCTTGGAAAAATTGCATTTGCAAACGAACGTACCACACACCCTCTACAAGGGAACCCATGAATGAGACACTAAAACCCCTTGTATGTCATGAACCCCATGCCCATTGAGTCTTTACCTTTAAACTACTTCATCCACTTTACATGACTTAGAGAGGGATCTCTTGGAAACACTCCTTGACCTAGGGGAAGATCTACCCAATAGGACACCTCGTCAACCCTCCCATATCCAAGCTTGGCAAGTCACATAATGTATTTGAGCACTTAATTGTTTGACAGGGTAATCTTTGATGCACATGATTAGGTGGATTATTCATTGACTTAATTTACTTATCATGATATTTTAACTTAGGATACTTTGAGGGTGTCCTTATTTGTCTTTGCAGGACCTAGTTGGTGGACAGTTTTGGAGGAACAATCCTAGTTTGGGCTTTCATGGGGCTTGAATAGGTGGATGCCAAGGGCCTGCATACCGGATGAGAGAGATGAAAATTTGAAGGCCTACAAGATGAATTTGAAGACATAACCTAGTCCCCACATGCAAAGCATTTTTCTTAGGAGAGGAAAAATGTCTCCTTTAGACACATGACATCACCTAGGGGGATAGGGTTTGGTGGTGTGCTTACCACTCATTGGCACATGGAAGTTTTGAGGAGAATGAGGCTTTGAACATGAATAAAATGACTTGGATTCTTGATATGTGGCTTTGGGAAGCATAAATACACTCCTCCAACACCAATGACTTGCTCCTAGTGCCAAAACGTCCCCTAAAGGGGCGACGTCACTTTGAATTAGGGTTTCTTTATGTGTAAAAGTAAATTTTAAAGTGAATTATTTAATGTTATTTTGAAAAAGGGGGAATATTAGGTTTGTTGACCCCTATTATTTTGGTTTACCCTAATATTATGTGGACAAACTATTTTGGAGACATTTTGTATAAATAGAGATCATGAGATCTCATTTCATAACATAACTCTCCCATTGTGAGAAGTATATGGCTGAAATTTTCACTACCTTTGGTGATTTTGGTGTTTCTCTCTTGTGGAATGTTTTATGGTGAATGGATGAGTAGGAGTGATGTGCACCCCCTAAAGTATTTCTCTCTTTCAATCTTGGATGAATGTTGCATGGTAACTAGAGTTTGTTCTCTCATTTTCTTGGATTAGGTAAGGAAAAATATGCATATGATATTATTTTCTTGCTTACTTTGGTTATTGTTGGTGGAAACCCTAGGGAGTATTCTATATACACCTTCCATCATTGCTTCATCTCTTTGTTAACGGTTTTAAGTATTTCTTTTTTGCAAGGGTTGTTAGAAGGAATACAAGTGTGTATACCCTACTAGATTTACCCTAAGTTTGGTTGGAATACCTTGTTGGATTACTGAGAGGGGGGGTGAATCAGTAATAACGTAATTATAATCCTTTTCTTCAAATGTTATATCAATGTAGAATTATTATCCAATAATGAGCAGTAATAAATAAACAATCACACACATACACAATACACCAGTGTTTTACGTGGAAACCCAAATCGGGAGAAAACCAAGGAATGTTTTTTCTTATATGTATTGAAGAATTACATTCATTGGAAGCACCAACTTCCTTTGTTTTCCAGCTACAACTGGAAGGAGGCTCCAACCCCCTAGTTTCTCAGGCTACAACCTAAGGGAAGCTCCAACTCCCCAAATCTCTGGCTACAACCAGAAGGAGACTACAACCCCCAATGTTCTCCGACTACAACCGGAAGGTGGCTACGACCACCTGTCCTTGCCCCGTCCTACCACCCTGAAGTAGAGGTAGAATGATGGAACCACTGTCACACTATCACTGTGAGATATACCGCTGTAAACCTGTACCAATAAATCTGAACCATGTATCAACCTGTAATCAACTTGTACCATAAACAAGTGCATCAACCATGCACCAACCTGTAATCAACTTGTACCATAAACAAGTGCATCAACCATGCACCAACCTATAACCAACGTGTACCATAAACAAGTGCATCCAACCATGTACCAAGTATGTTCCAATCATGTGTCAACTACTCATCAACTATGAATCATCAATATGTACCAACATCATTAACTATACACTTCATGTATGTGTCAACTCATCAACTACTTGTCTCAACCATGTACTCAACATGTGCCACAACCAAAAGCCCTCATGAATTTCATCATACAAATCTGATTTCTAGCTTTGTAATAGACTTGGTTTATATGATCACATTCCTGCAAACCTTCCTTAACTTTAAAAGCAAGAGACTAGAATTTTCATCAAACTTTTCTTTAGTCTCACATGCCTCGTTTTGGATTAGTCAACAACCCTAACTTGAAGTAATCATAAATTTGAACCTGTAATGTATAAAGATCTGAAACTGATACAAAATGTTATTTAGTGTGTTTTATACAATTCCTCCAAGTGGCACTACTTGGAACCTCTCAGAAAAGGAGTTATGGAAAAAATGGCATACCTTGTTGAATTCTGGCTTATTCTAGAGAGCGACCTTGTAGAGCGTGCCCCACACAAAATATTTGATGAAATGATATGAAAATGTTACAAAAAATACTAAAGACTGTACCCTAACTAACACATTTAGTCTCACTAAATTTGGATGTTTTATGAAGAAGTTATGACGTTTTTACCCGAAACACCTGATTTTGACTAGTTTCAGGACTAGCCACAAACACTGTTTTCCATGAAGTGTAACTCCCAAAATACAACGACCCACAAAATGAATTTTTAACCACAGATACTTGGATATGTTTTATCACTTGAATAAAAATTTCAGTATATTAATCATTATAGAAAAAAAGTTATAGCGAAAATGGTGAGATGACCTGAAAATAACATACCTTAGAAAGCACCATCAAAAGAATTTATCCTTCCTTGCATTTCGGCCTTATTTTCTTCACTTTCCTCAGAATTTCGGCTTAGATATCATTTTTATACCTCATACACCTATATATATTCAATATGCTCAAGTGTGATTCAAATGAGAGAGCCTTGCCTCTTATTTATACTCTCCAAGTAGCTTCCTTAAAAACATCTTCTAGGTCACTTGGTCCCACTTTCCTTATTTTAGGGTTGGGTCCACTTCTAATTTCTCC
>ML797489.1:192256-218001 GCA_009831015.1 Picea engelmannii
GTACTGTATTTCCTTGTTTGTTGGCAGGTTTCCGACCGACTGTTTCTTGTTCCCTACACACACTCGACAAAGTATTTCAGCTATCACTCTGTTCTAACTTCATACTTTGGGGGGCTCTCTGTTACACATTATTTTCATCATCCTTATGATCGTTAATGATGTAAACCTATATGTTGCCTTCAGAGGGGTCAGTGGCCTGAGTTCCTGAAGAGAGAAGGGAGAAGAACTTTTCCTGAGAAAAGAAGTTGCATTTTCCTATGTAAAAACCTTATAAAAAAAGGAAGTTCACAGGCTGCCTATGTATTAGCATGTGAGAATGCCTGATTCTCGCAGGCTGCATCATAGCTAGGGTGCGAACAGTTTGCAGGTTGCACTATAAGTAGGGTGCGAGAATGCTTACACGTGGGAAAAACGAGTGTTTTCTTGAATCTTCTAGAAGGAGAAACTTTCATGGCGAGGTGGCATCTGAATGGTTTGGATCTTACTCACTTTCATGATTTAGTGGGATCATCCTAACCTCCTCACCTTATCCTCTTCAACTTATAAAAGGAGAGGAGTTCTCATGGAGAAGGGGTTCTTGAGCTTGTTATCTTTGGTTGGCTTGGAATTATTAGCTTGGTTAGAGTGGCTTTGAGATTTGCTTTGTCAAGATAGATTGTGAGTAGCTATCAAATCCATGGTCTCAGAATCCTTGGAGCAAGAAGTGTGTGGGGAACGAAGGATAGTTGGAAGGGACCTTACGACATCAAGACCATGGTTGTAATCTCTCTTTCACATTTAATATGATACAGTAATATGATTCTTTCCTATAAAGCTTGTTGTGTTTTATTGTATGATTCATTGATCACATACATAGGTTTATATTGAGTTTATGCTATTGCTATCACTTTGGTTGGTTGCGTTCTTTTGCAAGTTCATCATTGTATGAGCATTGGAACGGAGCTAGGATGGCAACGGCCAGAGGAAGCGACATTTAAATGGTATGTCACCCATCCCTCTTTGGTTAGTAAATTCAATATTTAAACTTAAGGAAAGCGTCATGTTCTGGTGTGTTTTGTTCTAGATCTAGGTGGATCTAGGGAGATCTGTTAGTGTCCGCACCTACCAATTAGTCTGATAACAATCTCAATCAACCAAGAGACATGAATCCTCCCTTCTACCTTTCATTAGGCATAAATGGCCTCTGTTTGAACAATTGCATGCTTGATTTTGGGGCCTCAACAAATGTCATGTTACTGAAATTGATGGAGCAGCTCCATCTGAAGACAAATCAACCCTATAGTAATGTATGTGGTATCGATTCAATAAGGTTCAAGGTCTTTGGGGTGTGTGAGGATGTCGAGGTTTTTCTGATTGATTTTCCACATATCAGCCTCCTCATGGACATATTAGTGATTGACATTTCATATTCTTGGGGGGTTCTCTTTTTAAGGACTTTTTCCTCTTCCATTGGGGTTTTCTTAGCATGAGCCTTACACATGCATACATTCCCATGGGCGATGGCACATATGAAATATTTCACAGTAGGGAAAACAATGATAAACATGTGATGGATCCAAGTGGCCCTAATTATGTCAATGAATGCAATCATGACGTGTCCCAACAGATTATTGAGTATGATCCATATGAGCTACCCTTCATGCAGGAAGAATCCATATAGATTTTTCTCCCATGGACAAATGGATACAAATAGAAACTTGAAAAATACCATGGGAAGGAGCTAGGGTCTATCTAGATTTTGAAAAAATAATATAAAAAACATGAAGAAATCATCAAAGAGACTGTTCGCACAAAGCCTCCTTCACATCCATGCATTGATAATACACCTGGAATCCATTTTAATGAAGGAAGTATTGTGCTCATGTGGGACAAGAGAAAGGGAAAGCCTAGGTATGACCAGCAAGATAATAACTCATGGCTTGGCCCTTACATCATCAAGAAGAAATTCGATAAAGAAAAGTACTATCTCATGGCCTTAGATCAGAGAAATATGTCATTACCAATGGATGGATCTCTTCTCCAACCTTATGCTCAGATCACATGACTTTTCTGGGGCCCATACCCTAGGTAAGTAGGTAGGTCATCTTGTTTTCCTTACATTTTTCATCTTGATTGCTCATATTAGTTTAGATGCATCTCATATTTCATTTTTCTCTACTTGCATACTGATTTCATGCTTAGTTTAGAATTTTTTTTTAAATGTCAAATTTTTTTCTTTTATAGGTTAGCTTTTATTTTGGATTTTATGTGTGTGTGTGTGTGTGTGTGTGTGTGTGTGTAAAGGGTGATAGAAACACCCTAGATTCTCTAATCCCTTTCTCTGAGTTTTTGTAGGCACAAGTCTACCACGAGATGTTGTGGTTCTCATGTACTCTATAGTGAGCACATGTCCCCAAGTAGGATCCAGATGTTATCTCCATTTTGTGGGATAACTAAGGAGATTATGTCTCAAGTCCCTTAGGTTGCAGATATGGAATGTTGAGAGACTACATGACTAGCAGTATCTGTTTGCACAGATGGAGACCCTTCTCACCAGCATAGAGTTCGTAGATTTTCAGATGGCATCGACCACACCAGTTGGCTTCGGAGAGGCAATGGGCCTTGCTCCATGAGGTAAAAGTCATGTATTATGGTAAGTGTTATTTCAATATTTGAGGCATTTCAGTATGTTGTATATTTGACTTCTTTAGATTTCATGACATATGCTTGGACATTATTCCTTTTGCCTTGTTTCACCTTGGTGGTTGGCATTGTTCCCTAGTAAGTGGTATTTCTTAGGAATGGGTTTTCTACTAGGAAATCCCTTAAAGAGCCATCGTAGTGTTCCATATGATACTTACCACTTCCCATCACTATTCTCCCCCCATTTCCTTATCTCTTCAGATTTCATGGTGTATTAACCCAAGAAGGGGTTGTCCCTCATTCTATGCGAAGAAGGGACTTAAGGCCTAGAGGGATTGTTGTTGGGTAAAAGCTAAAATCCTATATATAAACCTTCCAGATGCTTCGCCCAAGGATCCCCAAGAAAGGAATTGTAGAATTTAACCTTGTACAATATTTACTGCAAACAGATTTTCAGTAAAAGAACAAAAAAGATACAATGGAAAATACAAACATTACACAAAGATTTTTCCCTTGGAAACCCAAACCGGGAAAACCAACATATTATATATTCATTCATAGTGATACATTGTTTACAATACAAGATACATATAGGATCCAACAACATCCAAAACCCTAACCCAATGACATAGATTAGTCAACAACCCTAATTCCTTAACTAGAAATAGAAAACCATCGACAAAGAACCATGTGCCGAAAAACTGTCCAACAATGGACACAAAAATGGAGGAAACACGAAAAACACGAAAAAAGTGCAATATGTTTCTCCTACGATCCATATCTCTAGCGCAGTCTGCATCCACAAATCCATGTATATCCACCACTTTGTCCAATCCTGGTCTTCCTTGGTAGCACAATCCATAGCTAGCAGTGCCATGCAAATACCTGAAAACCCTTTTTACTGTTGTCCAACGCTCCTTCCCTGGTTTTGACATACACCTGCTAAAAAATCCCACTGCATGTGCAATGTACGGTCTAGTACATACCATTGCATACATCAAACTACCAATTTCACTTGCATATGAAACACAAGACATGTCCTCCTCCTCTTCTTGTGTCTTGGGACACTGATCCGCAGATAACTTTACACCAACAAGAATAGGAACCTTGACCGGTTTACATTCCTGCACATTAAACCTCTGCAATATTGTCTTGACATATTTTCTCTAATTTAACTAGAGTTTCCTCTTTTGTCGATCTCTTTTAATTTCCATTCCCAAAATGAAATTGGAAGCACCGATATCCTTCATATCAAATTTAGAGGACAACTGAGTTTTCACATCCTGGATAATCTCCTTGTTGTTTCCTATCAACAACATGTCATCCACATACAAGACCAAATAAATCAAATGATCACCAATTAATTTAAAATACACACAATGATCCTCTTTGATTCTTTTGAAACCAAGTCCCAACATATAGGTATCAAATTTTTGATACCACATCCTTGGTGATTGTTTTAAACCATACAAGGACTTTTTCAGCTTGTATACTAGCTCCTTTCCCTCCATGACAAATCCTTCTCGTTGATTCATATAGATTTCTTCTTCCATATCCCCATGTAGGAATTTTGTCTTCACATCCATCTGTTCTACTTCAAAATCAAATGCAACAGTAACAGATAACAAAAATCTTATAGAGGTTAACTTGGAAACAGGAGAAAAAATCTCACCAAAATCAATTCCCTCAACCTGGGAATAACCCTTTACTACTAACCAAGATTTTCATTTCTCCACTTTTCCTTCTACATTCAACTTCTTTTTAAATACCAATTTGTTTCTAATAGGCTCTCTTCTAGTTGGCAACTCCACTAGATCCCAAGCCTCATTCTTATCCAAGGCTTCCATTCTTCGTCCATGGAATTTTTCCAGAGATTTCCATCCTCTGAATCCATTGCCTCCCTGACAGATCTAGGATCATCATCAGTAATAGAAAAATCAAAATTTGAACAGAAATCAGATGGAGTATATCTTTCTAGTAGCCTTCTTTCTCAAACCGATCTCCTCAATATTGGAGTATGAGGATCTTCTTCTTCTCATTCTTGTTCTTCTGTAGAGTTCGATTCATCATCCTTTAAATCAAACTTTATTTTCTCTGGTTCTTCCTTACTTGGTAGGACTTCATGTTTAACAACATCCTTCATTTCTCTAAATACCACATCTCATCTATACACTACATTCTTAGTTTCTAGGTTCCAAAGCTTATAACCTTTGATACCATATTTATATCCAATAAAGATACACTTTTCAACCTTCTTATCTAGCTTACTCATGTTTTCCTTTGGAACATGAACATATGCATCACAGCCAAATACCTTGAGATGTGTGGGAGAAGGTTTCTTACTAGTCCATACCTCTTGTGGAGTCTTGTCATCCAGAGTTGATGAGGGTGATTTTCGACCAGGTAACATGTAGTACCCACTACCTCTGCCCATAATTATTGCCCTAACCTGACACCACTAAGCATGCACCTTTCTTTCTCCATCAGTGTCATGTTCATCCTTTTTACAACTCCATTCTACTAAGGTGTATATGGAGTAGTATTCTACCTTTCTATACTGCACTTCTTACATAATTCTTCAAATTCATTCCCACAAAACTCTCCACCATTATATGTCCTTAGCACCTTAATTCTTTTCTCTATTTGATTCTCAACAAGAGCCTTAAAATATTTAAACCTGTCAAAGACTTCATATTTCTTTATGAGGAAATATATCCAAGTATTCCTCGAGAAGTCTTCTATAAATGAGACATCGTACATATATTTTCCCAATGATGGGACCGACAGATCCAAAAACATCACTGTGAACTAGTTATAAAATTCCTTCTGCCCTCATTGCATTGGAGGGGAATCTTACCTGATTCTTCTTCCCATATACACAATGTTCACAGAAATCAAAATCCAGAGAGAAGTTAGACATTCCTTCAACCATACCTTTACCGAGTAGTACTCGAAGACCCTTCTCTTCGATATGCCCTAGTATTTGATGCCACATCATAACCTTTTCTCCAAAGACTGTAGGAGTTATTCTTCTTCAACTCCAATATTAGGAACAATAGAACTATTACACCCATCACTAATAGTGCTTCCTTGTAGCTTATACAGAGTTCCAAACCAAACTCCCTTCAACAACACTATTTCTCCTAGAACCATCCTACAGGTTTCCTTTTCAAATATTGTTTTTACCCCTGCATCGTCCATTTTTCTTAAAGAAATTAAATTTGTGGCTGTGCAGAACACCAAAAAGTGTTCTAATCCTTCCATCTATGAACCTCAACTTGACTTTTCCTCATCCTATGATTCTGGTTGTCAAATCATCACCTAAGAAAACATTACCTCCATCGTACCTTTCATATTCACAGAACCACTCCCTGTGGGGAGTCATATGAAAGGATGCACCTGATTCAACCAACCATGCCTCATTATTTGCATGTGTTCTTGAAGAATCCAATTACACATCCCTGCCTTCTTCCTTGGAGGTGTTTTCTTCTGTAGAAGGATATTCTTCAGATCCCTTTTTTTTTCTCAACTTTGGATCTACGTTGCTTCTTGTAGTGCCCTTCTTTTACACATATCCAACATACATTTACAAACTTTCTGGGAGATTTAGATCTACCCTTAGACTTAGATATCCCACTTGAGAACTTAGATCTATTTTTTTCCTGGGAGCATCCTCTTGCAAATAATGTGTCTGTGCTTTGTCCTTCCATGTTCTTCTGTCTCATATCCTCCGACAACAAGGATGAGACCACTTCATCAAATTTCAAGGTAGTTGTATTACTACCTATGGCCACAACCAGAGTATCCCACGATTCTGGTAAAGAACACAGTAAACTGATACACTTATCTTCATCTGAAATTTTAATCTCAACAGATACTAACTAACTTATCACAATATTGAAAGTGTTCAAATGCTTTGCCACTGAGTTTCCATATCTCATCCTCATATTATACAACTTCTTTCTCAGGAATAGTTTATTTACTAGGGACTTAGACTGATACAACTTCCCCAACTTATCCCATAAATCCTTGGTTGTAGCTTCCTCTGACACATTCAGTAATACTGAATTTGAGAGACATAGTTGGATTGTGCTCTTCACCTTCCGATCCAACTATTTCCAATCCTCTATTGAATTTCTTGTAGGTGCGGTGCCTAGATCTACTGCGATCCACTAATCTCTGTCCACCAACAAATCTTCCATCTTGATCTTCCACAGCTCAAAACTTTGCCCATTAAACTTCTCGATCTCCATTTTTGAATTGCCCACCATTTCTTTTCACCTGGAAAAATCAATACCACAGATCTCCCATTGTAACAAGGCTTATCACAGTCCTGAGCCAAACCCTTGACCACAAAGGCATCCCCCTGAAGCCAACAAAGATCTGATACCAAATGTAGATTTTAACCTTGTACAATATTTACTGCAAACAGATTTTCAGTAAAAGAACAAAAAAGATACAATGGAAAATACAAACATTACACAGAGATTTTTCCCGTGTAAACCCAAACTAGCAAAATCAACATATTTTATATTCATTCATAGTGATATATTATTTACAATGCAATATACATATAGGAGCAAGCGGCATCCAAAACCCTAACACAATGAACTAGATTAGTCAACAACCCTAATTCCTTAACCGGAAATAGAAAACCATCGACAAAAAACCATGTGCCGAAAAACTGCCCAACAATGGACACAAAAATCGAGGCAATGCAAAAAACAAGGAAAAAATGTGACACGTTTCTCAAGGAAAAAAATTCTTGGGGGCTCCCCTCAAACCCCCCTTCGTTCCCGACGCAACGCAGACTCAACTACTCGTACAAAAAATATAACACATACCCAACATCAATGAAACACTTATTTGTAAGAAAAACGAGACCCACCAAAATAATGATTAAGAATGCTTAAAGGGTTAGTTGAAGGATAGGAGGTCTCATCATGAGTCGACCTATCATTCTCATCAATATTTATTGGTATGACATTACCATCATCTGGTCACCAAGCCAGGGTAATGGATCTCAGTTGCATGGCTGAGAGAAAGGGGTCTCATCACGAGCCAAAATTCTCATTTCCACTAGGTATTTGTGAGTGACACTATCATTATCTGGACACTAAGCCAAGACATTGACCTTCAACTTGTCCCTAAAATTTGAAAGAAACAAAGAATGGAAAAGCGATGGGATTGGAAAAATTGCATTTGAAAACGAATGTGTCACACACCCTCTACAAAGGAACCCATGAATGAGACACTACAACCCCTTGTAAGTCATGAACCCCATTCCCTTTGAGTCTTGACCTTTAAACCATTTCATCCACTTTACATGGCTTAGAGAGGGATCCCTTGGAAACACTCCTTGACCTAGGGAAAGATCTACCCAATAGGACACTTCGTCAAACCTCCCATATCCAAGCTTGGCAAATCTCATAATGTCTTTGAGCACTTAATTGTTTGACATGGTAATATTTGATGCACATGATTACATGTATTATTTATTGACTTGATTTACTTATCATTATATTTTGACTTGATATCCTTGGAGAGCGTGCTTATTTGTCTTTGCATGACCTAGTTAGTGGATAGTTTTGGAGGAACAAGCCTAGTTTGGGCTTCCATGGAGCTTGAAGCCCACAGGTGGATGCCAAGGAACCACATGTCGAATGAGAGAGATGAAACTTCATAGGCCTAGAAGATGACTTGGATGAAATAACCTAGTCCCCACATTCCAAATGTTTTTCCTAGGAGAGGTAAAACATTTCCTTTAGATGCATGATGTCACCTAGGGGGGATAGGGTTTGGTGGTGAGCTTACCACTCACTGGCACATGGATGATTTGAGGAGAATGATTCTTTGGCCATGAAGGAAATGACTTTTATTCTTGATATGTGGCTTTGGGAAGCCTAAATACCCTCCTCCAACACCAAGGACTTGCTCCTAGTGCCAAAATGTTCCCTAAAGAGGTGACGTCACTTTGAATTAGGGTTTCTTTATGTCTAAAAGTAAATTTTCAATTGAATTGTTTAATGTTATTTTGTAAAAGGGGAAATATTAGGTTTTCTGACCTCTATTCTTGTGGTTTGTCCTAATATTATGTGGCAAACTATTTTGGAGACATTTTGTATAAACAGAGATCATGAGATCTCATTTCATAACATAACTCTCCCATTGTGAGATGTATATAGCTGAAATTTTCACTACACTTCGTGATTTTGGTGTTTCTCTCTTGCAGAATGTCTTATGGTGAATGGATGAGGAGGAGTGATGTGCACCCCCTAAAGGGTTGCTCTCTTTCAATCTTGGATGAATGTTGCATGCTAACTAGGGTTTGTTCTCTCATTTTCTTGGATTAGGTAAGGAAAAATTTGCATATGATATTATTTTCTTGCTTACTATGGTTATTGTTGGTGGAAACCCTAGGGAGGCATATTCTAGATACACCCTCCATCATTGCTTCATCTCTTTGTTAAAGGTTTTAAGTCTTTCTTTTTTGCAAGGGTTGCTAGGAGGAATACGAGTGTGTATTCCCTCCTAGATTTACCCTAAGTTTGGTTGGCATACCCTAGGGAGTAAGAGGATTTATAGCCCTAGGGTTGTTGTTGATATAGTTTGTGTTTTAAAGACTCCATCACCCATTTTTTAAGGCAGTAATATGAAGTATTCTTTCATTGGAGAAACAAAATATTGCATTGGGAAACATAATTTCTTGTTGGATCAACTTTTTGGAACTTAGGCTGTGTTCCTTGTTCTTAGAGAACCTATCAAACTCTAGGGTGTCCCCTTCTAAGTTATAGTTCTTGTTGTTGTTTTAAAATTTCATCTTCAGCCATTAGGGCTGAATAAAACCTAATCTAATTTCTTGAATAACTCTCTAATCAACTGTTGGAAATTGCCCAAATTTTGCAGACTTACACTACTTGGTCTAGTGCACATTTTGGAAAAGTTTGGAGGAGTTTTAGTGGTTGATTTTCTTGTTGTAATAAGTTAATTTTACAGACATAAGGATGATATATATTTCTGCAGAACGTGTTAACAACAACCTTATCTTTTCATGCTAGTATCATGGTATTTAAATCTGGAGTTTCACTAGTGTTTAGCTAGTTTATCTCTTGCATATTTCACTATTTTTCTATCACTTAGATAACAAATTATTGTGTCATTTCATTTCTGATATATATTGTTACTAACAACTAATATTAGGGACAACAAGATTAAATTGTTTGTTCAATTGATTATGTTGCATCATATTCTTGTTTTTCTTGTGTCTTGGGAAGGTACTTCAATATCAGTAGGTCACTCAATACCTTTGGTATCCCTTGAACCTTCCCAAGACTCTTTCACAAGACCTTCATACCATATAGAATTGACCTCTAGGGACATCCTCTTCATCTTCACCCTTTTCCATCTCATTCTCCCTAGGGTTACCAGGATTCCTTGCTTGAGGTGACTACCTCACCTATGAAGTGATGAGGACACCTGCCTAAGGTGAAAATGGGTAGGTTCCCTCCTAGTTGTCACCAATTGGTGGTTAGGTCAATATTTTCCCAACCTACAACTTGTGTGATAACATTTTGGCGTCGTTGTCGAGGAGTATTTGTATCCTCTTTGGAACCCTAATGACACTTTGGAAAGTTATCCTGAGGCCTTTATCCCTTAGCTTTCCTGGAAACTCCACCCAATGGACATTCCCTTCCCACCTTATTTATGAGATCCTATTGAATCTCATCTGGAAACTCCACCCCCCATAACCCTTCCTTTTACAATTTTCCCCCTGGGAGGTTTAAGCCTTATAAGGTCTACCAAAGAAGGCCTCCTCTCAAATCTCCTCTTGTCAAAACCCTCTTCCAAAATACCCTTCCTCTTGTTCCAATGGTTCACCCTTGGGAAAAGGACCTCTAAAAACTCCTTAACATGTCCAATATCCAAGGATACCCTAACAAAATGCCAAAAGAGTCCAACACGTGGTTGCCAAATTTCCCAGGAAACAATGTGATAACTGTTGAGGACCATATTTACATCATGGGTTGAGACATGGACAATGCAGGTATTGAGCATGAATATGTGACCATGAGATTTCTTGCCTCATCATTAACCAAAGAATTTCTTGATTGGTTCAAAGACCTCCCTGACAACCATCTCATGTCCTATGAAGATTTTTCCAACTTATTTAACAACAGATAGTCAATAAAGACAGATGGTGGGATGCTTGGAGATCAATTCAGTCAGATAAAGAAAAAGGAGAATGAGATAGTGAAGGAGTTCAAAACTAGATTTCACGGGTTGTACAATCAATTACCAACAAAATTTTGTCCTACGACATCATCAATTCGTCTCCTTTATATGAATGCTTTTTAAGGATAGTTTTGATTCATTCTTAAAGACAAGAATCCCACATCGTTGGCACAAGCCAAATAGTACAGTGTTGACATTGAAGAAAATATCCTTGATTCCAAGGTAGAACCTTTTCACTACCCTTGTGCCAAAGAAGGAGAAAATATTAAAGTTTCCAACAATGGTGCTCCTGATCCAATTTCCCTCTTGACTCAGAAGATAGATCAAATGAAATAATTAGTTTACCCAGTTGCAAAATCATATTATATTTCATTAGAATAATGTGGAGAGGAATCAATCTTCTCCTAGACCTTAGTTTACCATACAGTGGAGAGATGCCACAGGTTGGAAACCAAGGCCTCGACAAGAGGTAAATGCCCTGAATAATTTAAAACTAGTTGGGACAGTTGACATAGAATCTTGGTGCCTTCCATGCCAAGAACCTCATAGAGAAGATGAATGACCCCGAAGAGACGAATATTTTCTCGACGATATGAATTTATGGATATGATATGTTCTTTCCAAGTGGAACAAGTGACTCAATAATAAATCAATGAATCCATAAGACGAGGAGAAAGAGAGGGGAGATTGTTGTCCTTGAATCAACTAACAAATGATCATAAGAAGGAATTAAAGAGGATGGAATATATGACCTACACTAGAAATAATAAAGCTTCAACCCCTCCATCTCAGTCTGACACTCCTATTCCATCATCAGAGAAGGTGGCACCACCACCTCCACCTCTGGTATGTGAGTTGCTTCCTAATCCAACTCTTGCAAATGATATTCAGTTAAATATAGACGTTGCAATCATATTTGGAAAAATGAATATGACAATCCCAATGATAGATATGTGTAAGATTCCCTCTGTGAAAAGGTAAATTTTAAAAGTAATACAGGTGCCAACCGAGAAGGGAGATCCTCCTATCATATTAAAAACTATGTATCTCGATCAACCAAGAGACATGAATCCTCCCTTCTACCTTTCCTTAGGCATAAATGGCCTCCACTTGAACAACTGCATGCTTGATTATCAGGGCTCAACAAATTTCATGTCACTGAAAGTGATGGAGCGTCTCAGTCTGAAGACAACCTGACCTTATGGTAATGTATGTGGTATCAATTCGAGAAGGTTCAAGGTCGTTGGGGTGTGTGAGGACGTTGAGGTTTTTCTGATTGATTTTCCACATATCAGCCTCCTCATGGACATATTAGTTATTGATGTTTCGGATGCTTGGGGGATTCTCTTGTCAAGGACCTAGTCCTATACCCTTGGGGGTTTTCTTATCATGAGCCTTACACATGCATACATTCCCATGGGAGATGGAACATATGAAATCTTGCACAACATGGAAAAGAATGATAAGCATGTGATGGATCCAAGTGGCCCTAATTATCTCAATGAACACAATCATGATGTGCCCCAACATATTATTGTGTATGATCCATATGAGCTACCCTTCATGCAGGAAGACTCCATATAGATGTTTCTCCCATGGATAGATGAATACAAAGAGAAACTTGCAAAATAACATGAGAAGGAGCCAAGGTCTATCCATATTTTGAAAAAAGAAGATGAAAAACATGAAGAAATCATCCAAGAGATGGCCCTATTAGAGCTTCATTCACATCCATGCATTGAGAATACACCTGGCATCAATGTTAATGAAGGAATTTGTGTGCTTGTGGGACAAGAGAAAGGGAAATCCCAGGTATGACTAGTGAGATAATAACTCATGGCTTAGCCCTTACATCGTCAAGAAGAAGTCTGATAAAGAAAATTACTATCTCACAACCTCAGATGGGAGAAAGATGTCATTACCAGTGGATGGATCTCTTCTCCAACCTTATGTTCTTATCACATGACTTATTTAGGGTCCATGCCCTAGGTAAGTAGGTAGGTCATCTTTCTTCCTTACATTTTTCATCTTGATTGCTCATATTAGTTTAGAGGCATCTCATATTTCATTTTTCTCTACTTGCATATTGATTTCATGCTTAGTTTAGAAATTAAAAAAAAATTGTCAATTTCTTTTCTTTTATAAGTTAGCTTTTATTTTGGATTATATATATATAAATGGTGATAGCACCACCCTAGATGCTTTGATACCTTTCTCCAAGTTTTTGTAGGAAAAGTTCTACCAGGATATGTTGTGGTTCTCATGCACTCTACGGTGAGCACATGTCCCTAAGTAGGAGCCATATATTATTCCCATTTTGTGGGATAACTAAGGATATTATGTCTCAAGGCCCTCAGATTGCAGATATGGAGTGTTGAGAGACTACATGACTAGCAATATCCTTTTGCATAGATGGAGACCTTCTCACCACCACAGAGGTAATATATTTTCAGACGGCATCGACCACACCAGCTAGCTTCCGAGAGGTAATGGGACTTTCTCCATGAGGTACAAGTTAGGAATTATGGTAAGTGTCATTTCAATATTTGAGGCATTTGAGTATGTTGTATATTAGACTACATTAGATTTCATGACATATGCTTGGACATTATTCCTTTTGTTGTGTTTCACCTTGGTGGTTGACATTGTTCCCCAGTAAGTGCTCTTTCTTGGGAATGGGTTTTCTACTAGGAACTCCCTTAAATATCCATTGTAACATTCTTGACAATACTTACCACTTTACATCATTATTTTCCCCACATTTCCTTATTATCTCTTGGGATTTTAGGGTGTATTGACCCAAGTAGGGGTTGTCCCTCATTCTATGCGAAGAAGGGGCTGAAGGCCCAGAGGGATTATTGTTGGGTAAAAGATAAAATCCTATATATAAAAATTCCATATGCTTTGTCCAGGGATCCACCGAGAAAGCAATGAAACACTTATTTGTAAGAAAAGGGGGACCCACAAGAATAGTGATTAATAATTCTTAAAGGGTTAGTTGAAGAATATGATGTCTCATCATGAGCCGTCCTACCATGATCATCAATATTTAGTGGTATGACATTACCATCATCTGGTGACCAAGCCAAGGTAATGGCTCTCAGTTGCATGGTTGAGAGAAAGGGGGTCTCATCACGAGCTAGCCTTCTCATTTCCACTAGGTATTTGTGAGTGAAACTATCATTATCTAGACACCAAGCCAAGATAGTGACCTTCAACTTGTCCCTAAAATTTGAAAGAAACAAAGAATGGCAAAGCGATGGGATTGGAAAAATTGCATTTGCAAATGAAGGTGCCACACACCCTCTACAATGGAACCCATGAATGACACACTACAACCCCTTACATGTCATGAACCCCATTCCCATTGAGTCTTGACCTTTAAACCACTTCATCCACTTTACATGGCTTAGAGAGGGATCTGTTGGAAACACTCCTTGACCTAGGGAAAGATCTACCCAACAGGACACCTTGTCAACCCTCCCATATCCAAGCTTGGCAAGTCATATAATGTCTTTGAGAACTTAATTTGTTGACAAGGTAATATTTGATACACATTCTTAGGTGGCTTATTTATTGATGTGATTTACTTATCATGATATTTTTATTTGATATCCTTGGAGGGCATGCTTATTTGTCTTTGTAGGACCTATTTGGTGGACATTTTTGGAGGAACAAGCCTAGTTTGGGCTTCCATGGGGCTTGAAGCCCACAGGTGGATGTCAAAGGCCTGCATGCCGGATGAGAGAGATGAAACTTATGAGGCTTAGAAGATGAATTTCATGACATAACCTAGTCCCCACATGCCAAACATTTTTCCTAGGAGAGGCAAACCATCTTCTTTAGACACGTGACATCACCTAGGGGGGGATATGGTTTGGTGGCGAGCTTACCACTCATTGGCACATGGAAGTTTTGAGGAGAATAAGGCTTTGACCATGAAGGAAATTAATTTTATGCTTGATATGTGGCTTTGGGAATCCTAACTATAGTCCTCCAACACCAGCAACTTTCTCCTAGTATCAAAACGTCCCCTAAAGGGGTGACGTCACTTTGAATTAGGTTTTCTTTATGTGTAAAAGTAAATTTTAAAGTGAATTGTTTAATGTTATTTTGTAAAAGGGGAAAGATTAGGGTTGTTGACCTATTTTCTTGTGGTTTACCCTAATATTATGTGGACAAACAATTTTGGATACATTTTGTATAAATAGAGATCATGAGATCTCATTTCATAACATAACTCTCCCATTGCGAGAAGTATATGGCCGAAATTTTCGATACCCTTGGTGATTTTGGTGTTTCTCTCTCGTGGAATGTATTATGGTGAATTTTTAATGGTGAACAGATGAGGAGGAGTGATGTGCACCCCCTAAATGCTTTCTCTCTTTCAATCTTGGATGAATGTTGCATGGTAACTAGGGTTTGTTCTCTCATTTTCTTGGATTAGGTAAGGAAAAATATGCATATTCTATTATTTTATTTCTTACTTTGGTTATTGTTGGTGGAAAACCTAGGGAGGAGTATTCTAGATACACCATCCACCATTGCTTCATCTCTTTGTTAAAGGTTTTAAGTCTTTCTTTTTTTCAAGGGTTGCTAGGAGGAATACAAGTGTGTATACCCTCCTATATTTACCCTAAATTTGGTTGGCATACCCTAGGGAGTAAGAGGGTTTACACCCCTAGGGTTGTTGTTGATATAGCTTGTGTTTTAAAGACTCCATAACCCATTTTTTAAGGCACTAATATGAAGTATTCTTGCATTGGAGAAACAAAATATTGCATTGGGAAACATAATTTCTTGTCGGATCAACTTTTTGCAACTTGGGTTGTGTTCCTTGTGCTTAGAGCACCTCTCATCCACTAGGGCGTCCCCTTCTAAGGGGTAGTTCTTGTTTCTATTGTGAAATTTAATATTCATCCATTAGGGCTGCATAAAACCTAATCTAATTGCTTGAATAACTCTCTAATCAGCCGTTGGAAATTGCCCAAACTTTGCACACTTACACTGCTTGGTCTAGCGCACTTTTTGGCAAAGTTTGGAGGAGTTTTAGTGGCTGATTTTCTTGTTGTAATAAGTTGATTGTTACAGCCATAATGCTGATATATATTTCTGCATATCGTGTTTACAACAACCTTATCTTTTCATGCTAGTATCTTGGTATTTAAATCTTGAGTTTCACTAGAGTTTAGCTTTTTCTCTTGCATCTTTCACTTGATTTCTAGCACTTAGATAGCAACTTATTGTGCCATTTCATTGTTGATATATATTGTTACTAACAGCTTCTATTTGGGACAACAAGCTCAAAGTACTTGTCCAATTGATTATATTGCATCATACTCTTTTTTTTCTTGTGTCTCGGGTAGGTACTTCACTATCAACATGTCATTCAATACCTTTGGAAACCCTTGAATCTTCTCAAGACCTTCATACATGTAACTCAAATTTTCCCAATAAAAAAAAAAAATATGAGGAACATTAATCTCCAAAATTCATGTAGCAGACTCTTAGTTAAGAGAAGGTAGTATTTAATACCATTGTTAATCTTTGTGAGATTTCTTATGTTCTGACTATCAAACGGTGAATGCTCATTTATGAGCATTTCTCACACTGAACAAATTTCATGTATAAATAAATCTCCACGTTCTAACATTTACCCTTCAGTCCTAAAGCTATTCTAATACTAACATATATATATCCATATCATTTTAGACTTAGGACTCAAGATCCTATACTCTTCCCTAAGCATAAGCTTCTATGCTTGTGCGCAAGGGCAAATCTCATTGACTTTTGAAATAAAAATTCGCATACCATGCACAAAGTAAAATGGGTCGGGTGTATACATCCTCCGTGAAATATTATCGACTTAATATAAGGTATTTGATATTACTTCACTTGGGAAATAAATCGAGCGAATCCCCTAGCCTTTATTGGTTGGGTAATGAGCTTCCAGTTACTATTGAAATAAAGGTTTTGTTAACAAAGCTCAATCCTAACAAACTCATTTAACTCTATCTTAACTGAAAGATGTCTCACATGAACGATGTCTCATCTGAATGAGGTATTAACTGAAATATAGTGGTTAGATTTAAGTGGTCTAGTTTTTCGTATCACGATGGGACTGCCCTTTACTTCTCACCTCTTAATGTGAAAGGAAGGTTTCCTGTCAGGTGTGAATTAAACCTCTAATCCGACCATTAATGGAGACTCTGTGAGTGTGAAACTCGATGATTATCAATTGTCCCTTCATACAGTAAGGTCGTGCCATCTCTGCCCCATCACATGGCCAAGACCAACCTTCGTACCATCATCATTTACTCTGCGTGGTGAGGGTTTTCAGGGATAGATGAGTTTTCTTTTTTCATTTGTCAAGTTCTCTGAATTATCTCTGCGTTTTATTTTCTTAGTGAGGGAGATCTATGACTTGGAGGATTTTACCTGGTGGAAGCAAGCATCTCTACCCGACCTCCCTGGTAAGTTCATGATACTCTTGAATAAGTAGACTTCACGGTTGTTTTATTTTCAATATTCCTGAAAGGACTCGACATTCTGCCTTCTTATTTTTTATTTTCAACAAGTTTGCACATGCATATTTTTCATATGTATTTTACCCTTAGGGTTTCGTTATTCCCCTACATTCCTTACAGTTCCTCTAATGTTATGCGTTTTTAATTGGTGTTGAGCCTCTACGAGACTACACGGGGTTCTAGTCTAGGAGTTGAAAACCCATATTGTGGAATGCATGTTATTTGCATTTTATTTGGGAACCCACCCCTTTGTAGGTTTTTTCAGGCCCTTAGATAGTTCTTACGATTGTAACGTCTTCTTATTGTATTTCCATTTGGTACATAGAGAATTATGGGGATTCTATGTCCCGAACAGTTTTGTTAAGCGATACCCTACAACATACAAATATTTGAGCCTGTAATAAATTTAGGTGTTTTCCTACTGTTATTATTATTGTCTGTATGTGGTAAACACCATTCGAAGCCTTGATAAAATTCGGCAAGAACGTTAACTCTGTATTTAATCTTTGATTAAAAACATCCTTTTCAGCACAAACATTATGTTCATGTTAGATTTGATGACTTCATTGGCATATAGCATTTAGATCTATGTTTAAGGTTTGAGTAATGGATTCGGCCTGCTCACACTATGTGAACCCATGCAATTTGGTTTCAAATTTAAGATTGTTTGTTTATTTCTTTTCTTGAAGAGTTTGACTTAAACGAATTGATGACCAATTCTAATGATGTGACCCTGCTGTTGCAAGGGTGGCCATCAGGAAGTTCTTGGAACACCCTCTCCTTCGGTCTGGGACGTCTGTTCAACCAAAGCATGACAAGGAAAGGACACTAGGTCTCCAAGTCGTAAGTTAAGTGCAACTCTGAAATAAACTTTTCCTATCATTAATCATTCCATTGAAAATTACATTTGTCTTACTTCTGTTGTATAATAATAATGTTGAATTTGTATTTCCTTGTAGGGACTTCGACCATGCACAATCTCGGATGTAGGCCCCTGCCATACGCACAAAAGGTATTCGAGTTTCATTTCGTCTCCCTTAAAGGAGTGTCCTAGGTTTCTAAGGGTTGATATGATTCTAAAACTAGAATGTTATCATTGTGGGTGAAAAAAGTCCATTCATAAAGATAGTATATTCTTTATCTCTGTATATCCAATTTTAACAGAAGGGCATAAGGGTCATAACCTTATTACTGTGTAAATAATTGAACGGTATACGTTGAACATGGTTGTATCATTATTCAAGTTGAATAGTCGATTTTTAGATGGAAATACGAGCAATCCCTTCTTTTAGAACAATAGATTTGTTATATAAATATTTCTGGAATGAATAGAAATACGCATCTGTGAACAGTAATTCTATCTTGACTCTTTCCGGTTTTGCTTTGGATCCTATAGAGAAAATTTGAGCAATTTCTTGTTTAATCCTGTAGCTTTTCCCTTTTTGAATTATCATTGTAGTAGGTCTATGTGTATCAAAAATATGCGATTCCAAGGTATAAACCCTTCACTTCAATTAATTTACTACTGTATCGTTTTATCTCAGAATCTCTTACACATTATACTAGCCTATTCGTTTACCCTTATAATATTTTGTGACTATTTGCTTTCCATCATTTCATTTCCATAAATTCCACTATGACTAGTTAGACTATTTGTCTTCCATTATATTTTTAATACCATATGCAGTTTGGAAACCTACAATCATGTGTATATGTATTTAAAATTGTGTATTTCCGAAATTTATATTCTTTAAGTTCACTGAGTTTTTCCGTCTTCTACGCTATTCGACTCAAAGAAAAAGGGGATTTGTTCTGTAAGACTTTGAACTAGACAAGCTTAACTTCTGACATAAAAATGAATAGTTGTGTTTACCTTCCCATATCATTGTTTAGATTCTCATTATATGAATCTTTAGATATCGAAATAGAACATCAAATCTTCTGTACATATGTTAAGTGTGTGTGTGTGTGTGTGTGTGTGTGTGTGTGTGTGTGTGTGTGTGTGTGTGTGTGTGTGTGTATACACACACACAATGTTATTCTTATCAGACATAGATATTATAACAGTGTTATGGATCTGTATAAATTCATTACAGTAATATGTGAATGTACAATCACTTTTAATTCTTGAGTACCCTTCAACATTTTCCTTGGTCAATTATGTAATAAATGATTTCTTCGATGGATTTCTTGTACTTATATAAACACGGGATCTATACTATCCGAAGTAGAATTAGACTGATTTTGTTTTAAACTAGGAGCATTCCAGCATGTTTTACATAATTCTGATTCTATTCATAATTAAGATGTACAAGCGGTTTATTCGAAATATGAAATTAAACTTGTAGGGGGTTTATCCTACAGTTGTCTCCATCCATTAATAGTTTAACTTACAACAATAATTCATACAACATTATGCTAGATATACTCTTTCATCCATTTAAATCAAAACGATTCTTGTTTAGAAAGAAATTCAACAGAAATAATTAACCCAGCATTGTATAGATGTATTCTATCAGCCATTTAAATCAAAGCGATTCCTGTTTAGAAAGTAAATCAACAGAAATAATTCACCCAACATGGTATAGATGTATTCTATCATCCATTTAAAGCAAGAGGCATATAACCAGAAAAAGAGTAGATGAACATATCTGAGCAAGTTCATTGAAACAAATGGAACAACCACATACCTCCCAACCTTATAATGGAACAACCAATGCTACTCGCTCCATTCACCCCCTATCCTGACCATGAATCCATGAGGGTGAACTCAGAACTCCACCTCAGCAATAGTCCTTCAATTCAACAGCTTCTCCTTGCCTCACACTTAGAAAACAGTGTTCATAACAACAAGAGATAATTATTCTTTCCCCAACATACTAGGCAGTATCCTGCCTCCTCTCATATGCTATATATCAAAAGCAATTTTTGCCTAGGTATTTTCCCCCCCTTGGAATTTTCGCAGCTTTCCAAATCCCTGATTTTCAGGGGCTTCCAATTGCCAAATTCTTGATTTTCCACTAGTCACATTCATCCCTGAGGTAGTTCCAACATGTTCCCCTCTCATGGAGTCATGGTCAGCTGATTTTAACATGGTTGTTCCATTTGTCCATCAACAATAAATATAAAATATTTTGTTTCATACAAGTGTCATAGTCAAATAGTTAGTTGGGTCAAATCAGATCTCTACCCAATAGTCATAATCATCGATTACAATTAACTAAATTCAAAATTTGGAATTGCCATAAATGGAAATAATTTTCCAATTTTGAATTTACTAAAAACGAAAATAATTTCCTAAGCAAATTTCAGATTTAAAAACAATTTATTTTTGGGGATGTTAAACCCTTTCCCCCTTCAATAAAACATTGTCCTCAGTGTTTGTTCCTTTCTTGGACCAGGATTGGATGAGATTTTTGCAATTTTCCCTCCAACTCCCAAGTGGCCTCCTCAAGGCTAAAGTGCTTCCATTGCACTTTTACCTCGACGACAGCTCTATTCCGAAGTGTTATTTTTCTCCTGTCCAGAATGCATAGAGGTTCCGCTTGGAAATCGCTTTTTGGTTCCACCTGCACCAAGTTCCAATCAATCATATGAGTAGGGTCATGAACGTAATTCTTTAACAAAGAAACATGAAATACATTATAGATTTTAAGATTGGCAGGGAGTTCAAGTTGGTATGCTACAGGTCCAATTCGACCTAAGATCTCGAAAGGGCCACAAAACCTGGGTGCCAACTTGGCACAATTCCCTATCTTTAGTGAACTTTTTCAGGCTTTGACTTTTAAATGGACATGGTCTCCTACTTGAAATTTCAGGTGTCTTCTTTTCTGGTCCGCGTAACTTTTATGTCTGTCCTGCGCCTCCTTTAAGTTCTATTGTACTTTTCTTACCATGCTCTCCATTTCCTGGAGCATCTCTGGTCCCACCATGAGTCTTTCAATTGAGTTATCCCAGCTAATCGGAGTCGTACATTTTCTGTCTTACAATACTTCGAAAGGGCTCATCTTAGCCGAGGTTTGGTAACCATTGTTGTATGCAAATTCCACCAAGTGTAGGTAGTCTTCCCACTTGCTTGGTTTTGTTCTTACGTACATTCGTAGCATATCTTATATGATTTGGTTTGTTCGTTCAGTTTGACCATATGTTTGTGGATGATAACTTGTGCTGAAATTCAAGTTAGTATTTAACCCAGCAAACAATTCTTTCCAAAAAGAAGATGTAAATTTTACATCTCTATCCGAAATCACCATTTTAGGAATACCGTGCAGTCTAAAAAATTCTTTCATGAATACTTTAGCGATGTTAATAGCTTTAAAAGTATAATTTACAGGAATAAAGTGTGATTACTAAGCTTATCGATTACCACCATAATTGAATCATTATGTTTTTGAGTTCTTGGCAAACCTGTAATAAAGTCCAGTGATATAGTCTCCCATTTCCATTCCGGCACAGGTAAGGGCTGCAACAGGTTGGCTAGATGCTGGTGTTCGGCTTTTACCTGCTGACAATCTTGACACTTAGCTAAGTATTATGTTGTTCTGCCTTTCATATTGGGCCAATAAAATAATTTCCTTAGTGTTGTTACCGTCTTCTGATATCCCAAGTGACCAGAATATGGTTTCTTGTGTACTTCGTCCAAAATCGTTATCTTTAATTCTTTTGAATCTGGTATGTATATTTTGTTTTGAGTCGTAGTAGACCTTCTCTGTCCAAACTCAAATATGTTTTGTCTGAATTCTTTACATTATCTCATAATTCTTCCACTGTTCTAGTGTAATTTTCGTCGTTATTACCTGCAACCTTTATCCTCTACTCAAGATCACTTTCTACCCTACTAATGTTTATTTCAAACATCCCATGAACTCTTCTGCTTAAGGCATCAACCACCTTGTTTTCCTTACCCTTGATATGTCTTACCTCAAAGTCAAATTCTCTCAAGAAGACCAACCATCTTGCTTGCCTAGCATTAAGGTCCAGTTGACTAAAAAAAATTTCACACCGCTATTATCCATCAATAACAGAAATTTTCTGCCCGGTATGTAGTGCCGCCACATCTTTAATGCATGTATTACAATTGCCAGCTCTAAGTCATGAGTGACGTAGTTTCGTTCGTGTTCCTTTAGTTTTTGGGACTCATAACAAATCATGTGTCCTTCTTGAGTTAGGACACCACCTAGTCCTTCTTTACTCAAATCCACACAGATTGTGATGTCCTTGTCCGGATCTGCTACCTTTAAAATGGGTGCAGTCATTAACAATTCCTTTAACTTATTAAAACTATCCTAACATTTATGTGACCAGTTAAATTTAGTTCCCTTCTTTTGTAATGATGTGATAGGGTATGCAATCTTGGAAAACCCCTCTATAAATCTGTGGTAATATCTGGTGATTCCCATGAATGAGAGGATGTCTACTACATCCTTTGGAATCGGTCATTCCATGATAGCTCTTATTTTCTCAGGATCTACTGCAATACCTTCCTCAGATATTACATGCCCTAGGTACTGTATTTTCTTTTGATAAAAGTCACATTTATTGAATTTGGCATACAATTTGTGTTTTCTCAAAGTTTGTAGAACTATCATTAGGTGTTCTTCGTGTTCTTCTTTTGTTTTAGAATACACTAGGATATCGTCAATAAATACCAAAACAAACTTGTCCAAGTCTTGAATGTAAATACTATTCATTAGACACATGAATGTAGCTGGCGCGTTAGTGAGTCCAAACGGTATAATGGAAAATTTGTAATGTCTGTATCTCGTTCTGAAAGCTATTTTACTTATGTCCTCATCTTTTATTCTAACCTGGTGATAACCAGATCTTAAATCCAATTTAGAGAAAATCTTTGCCCCACCTACTTGGTCGAACAAATCATTGATCCTAGGTAAGGGGTACTTGTTTTTAATATTCATTTTGTTTAATTTTCTATAATCGATGCATAATCTCAGAGTTTCGTCTTTCTTTTTAACAAAGAAGATGGGTGCTCCCCATGGTGAAACACTCAGCCTAATATATTCTTTGTCCAATAATTCCTGCAGTTGAATTTTTAATTATGTTAACTCTGGTAAACTCATTCGGTAGGGTGCTTTAGATGTAGGGGTTGAACCAAGTAGTAAGTCAATAGAAAATTCTATCTCCCTCCTTGGGGGTAATTCAGGTATCTCATCAACAAACACATCTCTTAAATCATACAAAATGACAAAATCCTCCAAGATGGATTTATTTTCCTTTTCTAACAGGTTTGTTACATGGATGGCATAAACCCGACAACCATTTCTCATGCATTTCTTAAATTGCATTGCGGAAATCTGTCTAACTGAGATTGGTTTTTGTATACCTTGAACTGCCCTAGCAATGTCATTTCCGTCTTTATACTTGAGTGATTTTTCATAACAATCTAATACTGTTGTATGCATTTCTAACCAATCCATTCTTATAATTACGTCATAAGACCCTAACGGTAGTATGTTTAGATTTGTCTTTATGTTTTGACCACCTAAACTGAACTCATAATCAGAAATAAAGTCGACTACTTTTCTTTTTGTTCTTGTTGCTAGTTGTACCAGCCAAGATTTCGCATGTCTTGTTTTCTTAAGTTTATTTGACTCCACTATACCCGGAGTGATATAATTCAACATAGCTCCAGGATCAATTAAAACAGAAATACGAGTGTTATTAATTTTACCTTCAATTTCCATGACAAAGGACTAGTGGTCAGTTTGTCGGCCATCCACGACTGCATTGATACGATATAAGCTTCTACCTACATCCCCTACTATAGAGGCTTCCTATAGATTGTGAACAGTAGTTCTGGTTTCTAAAGTCAAACATGGACAGTTCCTCCTTAGGTGAGGTTCTCCACATTCCCAACATTTTAACGGTTCACGGGGGTTGTCCCCAAACTTCTTTGTTCCCAGATTTACTACTTTACCGCCTCCTTGGGTGTTTTGATTGTTGGAGTGAAAATATTTCCTTGGGAAAATATTTGTTGTGTTCTGATAAGGAGCTGGCTGATATCCCTTCTTCTGTTGGTTCATTTGGTCTTGTTTCTTGTCTTTCCAAGCCTTTGGAAATTCTGACCGTTGTTTGTATTGGTTGTAACACATTCGGGCTTTCCTGAAAACTTTGCTTAAGGACTTGGGATTATCAAATTCGATTATGTCCTTATAGGAATATAGTAAACATCTTAGGAACCACTGGATTTTCAATTTGTCCTCCCAGATATAAGGTACAAACCTTAGTAATTCTAGGAATTTTTTTATCAGATCTTCTATAGCCATTTGACCGAGTCGCAGTTCATAAAATTATTTGGTTTTTCTTTCATAGTAACTTTCAGATAGGTATTGTTTCTTAAAGTATTTCTTAAAATCCAACCATTCCATCTGTTTTTATTTTAGACCCTTGGCCAACTTCAAGTCTTGCCACCATATGTCGGTCTTCCCCTTCAGATTATAGATGGTCATTCTGACCTTCATATTGCTGGAATAGTTGTATATCTAGAAATACTTCTTGATGTCTAATAACCATGCTTCATCTTCCTCCCTTGTTTTGGATTCCCCGTCAAAGGTAGATGGCTTGATTTTCTTAAAATCTCCCTCCTGGTGATCTACTTGTTTCCTTTTTCTTCCTATTTTTTTTTTTTATCTTCAGCTGAAGGCATACCTTCAGACGAGTTGTCCCCTTTTTCTACTTCAGGACCAGAGTTCTTGGAGGCCCTTTTTCTTCCTGATTATCGTCCTTTGGGATTTTCTTTGTCATTATACTTTGTAGCATGACTTCATTTATTTCTTGTTGTGCCTGTTGTGCCTTTTTCAGTTTCTCATTGTCTGCTTTGAAAACCTACAACTCAACAATGAGATTTCTCATAGTTTCCAGAACTTCGGTAGGTGAACTTTCGTCACTGTTTTGTCTCTAATATTTAGGAGGCCTTTGCTCAGGGTTCTCCTCAAGTCTGATTTCTGCTTCATCTTGGGCTGCCATGATTACAACAGAATAAAGTGTTTTATGTTTGTAACAATAATTGTTTTGTTAGTTTTTCATAAATAGAAAAATATATGCTAAGTAAATATTTTGGCTCTACTCAAGGTCCAAGTGTTGTAAGCTTTTCTCTGATACCATATGTAATGTAACTCAAATTTGCCCAATAAAAAAAAAAATATGAGGAACATTAATCTCCAAATTTCATTTAGCAGACTCTTAGTTATAAGAAGGTAGTATTTAACACAATTGTTAATCTTTGTTAATATTTCTTATGTTCTGACTATCAAACGATGAATGCTCATTTATGAGCATTTCTCACACTGAACATAGTTCCTATATAAATAAATCTTCACATTCTAACATTTACCCTTCAGTCCTAAA
>ML797489.1:228225-240070 GCA_009831015.1 Picea engelmannii
TTTATTTCATTATTTTTACTTTCCCAAAAAAATTCTTACTTTTTTATGTATTTTTTTAATGTTTTTGGTTTTTCTTCTCTGGTAAGTTGTTTTTTTTTTCTTTTAATTTTATGTTATAATTTTTTTAATTTTTTAAACTTAAAAAATAAAAATTTCTTGTTGTTTTGTTTTTTCATAAATTTTTTAGTTTCTAATTTTTCTTAAAAAATATTAAATTTCAATGAGATTTTTTTTTAATTTCTTTATTTTTTTTAATGAAAATTTTATATATATAATTTAAGCAATGATTTAAGAGTCAATTTTGAGTTGTTTATTGATGATGGTAGTCATTGTCGAGGCCATAGTTTCAATTATGTTATTTTAACTCCAAAAAAAAACTTGGTGCTACTAGCAGCATCACTTTTCGATTGAAGGGCCAATTTTAAAGTCTTTGTTCAAAATGACATCAGTTGTCAATGCAACGGGTTTAAATGGGTCTGAATTTTAACCACTAAAAAAAATGGTGCTACCGGTAGCACCATTTTTTAAAACGTGGTAAAAAATGTGGCCCTTGAAAAAACGAGAACTCGACAAAGTTCTCGTTAAGTTGGTAATATTGTTTTGACTCCATAAGCCCTAAAAGGCACTAGTTATTGCTTCTCTCTTGTTGAAGGATTAATCAAACACTCAAACACTTTTCTCTCGAGCTTTTACTAACTAATACTAACACTAACTTAACATAAAACACTAAAGTACTTCTTGTTGTTATAAATGTTTGCTACAACCATCTAAAAGCAACAAATTTTCTGCATAATTCATATTATTTGTTAGCTAATCACTTCAGAATTTGTTCATGACAAGCTATTATCATTCTATACATTAAATGTTATATTTTCATTGTATTTTTGAGCATTTCTGAAGAATATTTCTTGCAGTTGTTATACATTACTAATTGTTGTTGTAAACTTGTCTATTGTTACAGTTTTATATCAGCTAGCATATGTTTCACTAGTTTATTGTCTTATTGAAGCATTAATTATTTTTGTACTTGAAGCTGCCATATATATGCTTGTTGTTTTGTTCCGGGTTGGTACACTTCATCTTCTACACTTGCTTCATTCCTTTGAGACATAAACTTTGTGATATCTTTGACTTAAGTGACCAGTGAGAGGGGGGTTAATCTTTGCATCTTTGTTTCATTTCATCAACCCTTTAGGTCACTAGGGACGTCTCCCTTGGGGTGGTTTTATTTTACTCCTAAATAGAAAGGGGTTTCTTGTTAAGGTGACAGTGATAGGCCACCCCCTTGTTACACTAATCTTGTTTCACTTGCCTTGGGCTTTGGGCAAGTACAGATTGTGTGATAACAGGCCAAACATCTTATACGAAAAACAAGACCTCTTCAAAGCAGGTTGGATGTTGGTCACTATGGCCCTCAATTCTCAAGCACAAGATTGGAAATAGTGGTCTTGAAAGAAGACCCAAGTCAGAAAAATGTTAGAGTCTTGAGTTCGAAAAAAGGAACTAACAACTAGATTGAATCATAGACGAAGCATTCCAACCAAAAAGGCTTAAGTCTCTGAAATTGTTTGCAAGTATTTATCTTCCCTCTCTAATTAGTTGCCCATGAACTACTAGCAAGTAGTTTAAAGTGGCAAGGTAGAGATAGACAAGTGTTTTTTCAATTCTTCTCCAAAGTAGATGACATTGAGTTTCAAGGGCCACATTTCTTGGACCTTTGGTTAGAAAGACTTATACTCAGAGATCATAAGCTATTGCTAAAGCATGTTCCTATCTCTATTAGTAAGTCATAACATCCTCCATCCTTCATACCACATTGTGGGACAAGTTTTAACAACCTATGCTCTAACCACATTAAATTGTCATTTTGTATTTTTACTTCAATATGGCTTCTTGATGCAGATGCAACAAAAAGATGGAACAAAAAAGAGGATGAAACAATTGCTTGACTTAGTAGAACAAGTATTCTTCACACTTGAGCTTTTGTTAATGGTTTTCTTCCTCCTCGTGTTGTTCAATAGAAACTGGGTTTTGTCAGCATTCATGGCCAACCTAGATTATGTATAGTCTGCAATGGTTTTATAGGTGTTTGTCTCACAATGTTGTATTTCATAATGGGCCTTTTTTTTCTATGCTTGTAGCTTTCAAAAGCATTGCAATTCAATACAAGAAAGAACCAAGTGTTTCTTAAATGTCGGTGGTCAAAAATATTTTAATCATCTATAGACATCTCATTAAGAGTTGTAGCAATAGTTCTTCTTCTTGCTAGAAATCCCTTCATTTTTCCCTTGCTCTTGAAACTTAAGGGGTTTCTACTTGTTTTCCTTTGCATAACACATGCTAGTTTTAGTCGTCAATTTTATTATTCTCATCACATGCCATGCCAATTGTTAATTCATGATCACATTTCAAATCATCCTACATTATGCGTCATTCTAAGGTTTAGGGCTTCACCTGAGAGAGACAATGGTAACAAAAGCAATGTTTCCTCTTTTTGAGCCAAATTACTTTTCAACTTCAGTTTCCAACTTTCTACCCTGTTCCAATGCCTTTGCATTTGCTGCCTTTTCAAAAATTTGTATCTTCTCATTCAATCACTAATCTATCAAAGCCTTAACACAACTTATCAAGTAGATTAAACTGAAGTTTTGAATTGGATCACCCATTGAAAAGGAGCTTTGATTTCAGATGTGCATGGTCCAAAATTAAACACACTTCAAGCCAACGCACCAATGTTCATGTTTTGATAAATTATTGTAGCAAAATATGCAACAATCCCAATGTTCAAAACTTATGATCTTAAGACCCTAATAGATGCTTGCAACAAGCACAACTTTTGCAAAATTACAAAGTTCAAGTTTTGTAATTTTAGACCTTCCTATGCTAAAAGAACTTAGATCTTTGTTGGAATAACAAGTTTACAAAGCCAACATATCCAATCTCAATAGAATGGTCTTCCATATAGCATCCAAAAGTCCCGTGTATTGTCAATCGGTTCTTCTTTGATCATGCCCCCCCCCCCCTGCATCCTCGATGGTTAACAAAAGGGGAGGGAGCCGCAAAACTTAACTTGGGTTTGAGCTTGAATGACGTGGCAGCTCTTGAACAATTCCAGCCCCCCCTCTATATGGTTTTCAAAACCAGAGTCCACCCCCCGCAACTGCTGTGGCTCGTTGATTTCGAAAACCCAATTATGGTCAGATTGGACATCTGGTGGATTGGATGGTTTTGTTGTTGAAAAACAATGGAATTTGGTACCATTTCCGGGTTCACCACTTCATATTGGAGGTTTTGGGTTCGATTCCACTAGCTCGCTCCTTGAACATAGTGTATGCTGCAGATCAAGAGGAACAAGTGATCGTAGATTTGTGTAAATATAAGAATGGCTTCTGCTTGAGAAACAGTTTCTGGTTTTGACACGGATTATAAGTATGACCTAGTTTCATTTGCAGATAATTTGGGGACGCTCTATCTGAACTAACTCCAAAATTAGCACGGCAAATGCAAGATCCCTTTGGCACTATCCAGTGGCGGTATGCCTTCTTGCACCAATTAACCAAATCGTGTCCATTTTTGAGATAAGAATGAGTATTTTTGAAAAATCCGAGTGTCCTGGAAGTTTTTCAGCATACTGAATCTATTCATCAAAAATGAATTTTGAACAACAAAAAATAGGGATTTGTGTAAATTTATATTGTGAAATTCCGACAAAAAAAAAGTCATTTTGTAGAAACCAACAGTATTCCCTCACAAAAAAACCACCTCGGATGTTGATAACTGAGTTCCTTGGGTAGAATATCTATCAGTTTCCCAAGGACAAAGGGATTGGAGAGAAAATGATATTTTTAGCCAGATGCCAACCAAAGAAGTCCGTGCTAAGAATAAGGAGTTGGTCTCTACATCTAGCTATTTTCATGGTAACTTGGGAAATGACAATGTACAAGCAAATGCAGACAAAATTGAAGGTTCAAAGGAAGAAAGGTCAGGCCTTGAAGAAAATATCAGAGCAGAGAAGTTGAAGTATAAAGAGCAGTTGTAGCAAAGTTACGTTTCCTTGCTAAATATAACATGGAAAACAGAGTAATAATTAAATTATGGAACTATCAGTCCTTTGATAGCAATATTACATTCTTTTGACTTAAAAGCCCATGAAAATGTTGTTGCGACATAATTTAGTCTTTCAGTCATGGAAGAAAATAGAATCAGTATTAGTCAATCGGGTGCTATTCTACAATTAATGGACCCTGCAGTTGAAATGGTAGAAAAGGCTATTGTCGTAGTGTCCAATTTTCAGTTATCCCTGAAGGTCAATTTAGAATGGATGAGAGGAACAACCACATACCTCCTATTTTAAATTCTGAAGTGGTTTCTTTTTCTTATGATATTACTATCCCTAGTACAACTGTTTTTTCATTTGGTATGGATATGTTCAAGAGAATGCTTTAAGACTGGCTATCCAGGCATGCTTAGTAGTTGATGAACAACAATTGGCGGGCTCATCCTATATGTAACACACTTGACCCCTAAGTATTTTTTTAAGGGATGGGGTATCAAAATTTCACTTTCCTCAATCATCCTAAATCCTCTTCTCGAGATCTCCATCATCTTCTGCTCGTCAAGAGCTTTCCAACAACTGATACTATGCTCAAATCTGAGCTCTGGATTGGAAGTTACGCCCTTGCAAAGCTCTTCAGGCATCGTTGGTCAAGGGCTATGTGGCACCCACGTGGGTTGACCTTATACGTGTTGAATTTTCACTATGCTAAGCTCAAGCATGAGGTTTATTTAATTTTTGCATGTACTTGAACCATAAACAAATGCAACTACACCATACACAAGTGTTGCAATAACCAAGATCACAAGAAGAATTACCATGCACAAGAACACAAGAAATATCATGGGAAACCCTTCTACTCAAGGGAAGAAAACCCAACAATCCTTTGATATATTCTCAAGAGAAGATCCCCCAACCATAAACCCTAATGCACACAAGAGGGTGCTTCGACAACCTTGAAACTAGCACCCAAGAGAGGTGTGCACTTCAGCCTTAAAGGTAGGTCTAAAATTTCCAAATGACAAGTGACGACTCAACACTAAGGCACGACTCAACTCAGTCCAAAGGAGAACGATACACCCCATCACATGGGCACACCCAACACTGGGCTCTCTCACAGGTCGACCCAACTCAGTCATAGAGGAGAACGTATCCTGGAGAATGTCACACGACGTTGTAATCATCAAAAATTTGTACCATCCCACCTGGCACGGATTCGACCAAGGTTGTCACCCTTTAACGATGACATAGCCGCTGGAGGGGCGGTTACAAGGAATTTCCCCCGAAGTCCCGAAGTTCCCTAGCACTCCTACATCTATGGTGGAAATCCATCCATTGTTAAATCCAACGACTGAGATTCTCCCTCGTTTAACGCACATGCTTAAGGGATTTCGACGTTCGACGCTAAATGTCCTTTTCTCTACTTTCATATCTTCTGGAATCTTGCCACGTAGCTACGACCTTCGCCCCTTTCGACTTATTCAATACACCATCCAAAATCTTTGGCATTTTGAAACCCTAGACTCCCAAAGGGTCCAAACTTACACATGGCGACGTGTTAAATGTAGAGGCATGGGCAAGTAGGTTTGGGCGTTCGGCCGATTAACCCCAGCATTCCCACATTCCAAGTTCCCCAAAGTCCCGAACTCCTAGTGCCCCAAGTACTGTACTAACTTTTAGGCCAAGCAAGTATATGCCAGGGGGATGACATGTGGCAAAGAGCAGAGATGACACATGGCCCGATCAATGGGTGACATGTGTCACATTCTAATTGGCATATAAGGCCTATAAAAGGCACGAATCAAGGTGACACATGGCATGCCAAACATGGGTCCATGTCACCCTAGGTGGCGTCAACGTGCCACGTCACTCCGGACTGACAACCTCTGGGAGTATCTAGCTTCTCCTTCCTGCAAAATCGCCCGGAGCTCCAAAGCCCGAAATTCTGCCAACAACCTCCCTATACCCCTTTTTTCCCACGGTCGAGATAGGTCCACATAGATCCATAGATCTACAGCCTTCATCGCTTCGCGACTTCAACATTCGAGAGCTTGGTTGTCTAGTTTCCTTTTTACTCCCGGAGTGGTCAACGTCGGGCTAACCACGGTCTAGATTCAACGGTCAGGAGGGATCCCGACGCGTCCTCGGATCGATGGTCCTCGTCGCTTCACAACTTCGGCGTTCAGGGGTTTCACTCTTTTAACACTCTTGTTCTCCCAGAGTGGTCAACTTCGGATTGACCATGATGTAGATTCAACGGTCAAGGAAGATCCCAAAGCATCCTTGGATCTACGGTCCTCGTCACTTCGTGAGTTTGACGTTTGGGGGTTCCACCTATTTAACACTCCCTTTCTCCCGGAGTGGTCAACGTCGGACTGACCATGACGTAGATCCAACGGTCAGGGAAGATCTTGAAGATCCTTAGATCTATGGTGCTCATCACTTCGCGAGTTTGGCGTTCGTGGTTTCCACATGTTTAACACTCTCTTTGTCTTGAAGTAGTCAATGCTGGGCTAACCACGATGTAGATCCAATGATCAGGGAAGATCTCGAAGATCCTCAGATCTATGGCTCATGTTACTTTACTACCGAGAAGTGTATCAGGGTTTAACGGTGGGATAGGTCCCACGGTCACAGTCAAGAAAACCGCTAGATGTCGGTCAACCTCGCTAGTAACCATACTAGCTGGTTTCCTTCAGTTGGTTTTGAAGGTTGTAAATTCATAACATCCTGAAGTGTCAAATTCAAAATAGCTTAGCTCCTTTCGGACCTAGTGAAGGGTTCCAAGGTCCTGGTCATGTGGATTCCCTGACAAGTCTTGGGGTTGCACGCTCAACTCTTAGCCGTGATTTGGTTAGGGTCATGGATATGAGCCCTCAGTCACACAGACGAATGGTTTGAAGGAGGCGCCCTCCCTCCACAGAGCTCAAATTTAGTTATCTGTGAAGGTAAATTCAAGGGGTCAACAGGACTGAAGTATTCCAGCAAAATCTGCCTCGACTCTTACATTACAAAATCAATCCTTGGGAAAAATTCCCTTAAGGGCTTTCCAACCAGTACAGGAATCGTAAACTTATTCTTAAATTCATTTGCAAACCCACATCTAAAAGTTCTCCTACTGCTAAGCAGGGGCAAACAAAAACCATTCAAATATAGGGGTTCACAAAAAAACAATAGACATTTCTAATAATTAATCAAACAATGCAAATTTTAGTCATAGACATAGACATCCAACCACTCATTTCAATTCTAGAACACAGATAAGGAATACTTATCAAGAAACCAGATAGTGAAGCAACTGCTAAGAGGGGTGTCTGTTTCCACCCAACCGTAGGTACAACTACTCATGGACGGGTTTACCGCTAGCCACCCCCTAGCTAGATCATGATGCTCTGAGAGAGACTCTTCCTTCTTGTTCAGCAACAGTCAGGGATGAAAACCACTCTCCTCCTCCCACAGAAACTTGGAAAAATGTTTTTCTCTCCACCAAGCAAGGGGGCCTGCAACGAGTGCTTCCTCAGTCACTCATCTTCTCTGCAACCTCATTTATCATCTTGGATTGAAAATGCTGCCAACAACTTCTTGCACCCAGAGTAAGCTTGTTTTTCAGTTCTCTTCAGAACCAGAGAGTTGTACATGCTCTTCTCCTTCAAGAAAAATGCTCTCCCAACTCATCTTTTTCGCAATCCTCTCTTCTGCCCATGAATCCCCTTCTTTTCTTTCCTTCCTAAGCAAGATTGTGTGGGTCTGAATCCCCATTTCGTGGTCAGGTCAGGAAGTTTCTTAGATAGGTACTTTTCCCATCTCCTCATTGACTCCTGAGGAGGACTTCCCAACTACCAGCCTGAATCGTAATTTATTTATTGGTCAAAGGATTGTTCTGGGTCTAAATAATTTAAATTCAGTAAGGTATTGGTCTGTTGGGATTCATCTCAACCATTGTTGGTTCCCCTCACCATCTCTCTCATGCATCATGATCTACCTTGGCAAACCCCTTCAGAAGTTATGCAACACTAACTATTTTATTTAATAACAAAAATACATACATTACCTTTTATAACAAAAAGGTTCATCAATTCCAACATCCACACATATTCAGTCTCCCCATAGTCTTTTGGCAAGTTATAGTTATATTTACAAGCTGAGGGAAACATGGGTGTTACAATCCCCTCCCCCTTAAAGGAACATCGTTCTCAATGTTCTACCTATCGATGTGCCTTGTATTTATAGAAGTAAACAAAAATGGGTATGTTTGTTTCATAGCATCCTCCATTTCCCATGTAGCTTCATCTAGAACAAAGTGTTTCCACTACACCTTGACCTGTGCAATGGTTATGTTCCTGAGTGAGATTTCCTTCCTGTCTATTATGCATTGTGGCTCTGGCAGGAATTCTCCCTCTGGTTCCACCTGAATCACAGACCAATCAATTATATGATTAGAATCATGTACATATTTCCTTAGTAACGAAACATGAAAAACATTATCTGTCTTCACTGTGGGAGGAAGTGCTAGTCTATATGCTACAGGTCCCACTCTATCCAAAATTTCAAAGGGTACACAATATCGAGGTGTCATCTTGGCACGGGCTCCCATTCTCAAAGAACCTTTTTTGGGTCTAACTCGGAGATACACATGATTCTCTGCTTTGAAATCTCGAGGAGTCCTTTTTTATGTTTGCATAGATTTTTTGTCTATCCTGAGCTATTTTTGTATTTTTTTTTATCTGAACTACTTGTTGTTGCATTTCCTTTAGCATATCTGGCCCGATTGAAATTATGTCTACTGGGTTATTCCAGCTGATTGGAATATTGTATTTTCTACCATAGAGGGCCTCAAAAGGGCTCATCTTCAATGACTCTTGATAGCCATTGTTATAAGAAAACTCTACCAGTGGTAGGTAGTCTTCCCACTTCTTGGGCCGATGCATTACATCCATCCTTAGCATGTCCTCTAACACTTGGTTTACCATCTCTGTCTGCCCATTAACTTGAGGGTGATAGGTTGTACTTAATAGTAATTTAGTTTCAAAACCAACAAACAGAGATTTCCAAAAGTTTGAAGTAAATTTTGTATCTATGTCAGATATGATTTCCCTAGGCATGTCATGTAGTCTAAATATTTCTTTCATGAAAATATTGGCAATATCTATTTCCTTGCAAGTTGATTTGAAGGGAATAATGTGAGCATCCTTGCTCAGTTTGTCCACAACTACCATGATGGTGTCATTCTGTTTGGTTGATTTTGGTAACCCTGTGATGAAATCCATGGAGATGGTTTCTCATTTCCATCTTGGGATTGGTAGGGACTGCAACAACCCTGCTGGATGTCGATGTTCTGCCTTAACCTGTTGACATTTTAGACATTTAACTAAGTAATCAGCTATATCATTTTTCAGTCCGGGCCAATAAAATAGTTTCCTAGTGGATGTGATCATTTTCTAATAACCAAGATGTCCGGTATATGGTCTTTTGTGTAGTTCATCCATTATGAACCTCCTCAAGTCGTCACAATTTGGAATATACAACCTACCTTTGTAAGTTAGCAGGCCATCATTCAACAATTGATAACCCTCATACTTCAGTCATGTGGGTTCTTGCTCTAAGTCTAATTTCACAGCCTTGAAAAATGCATATGTTTCTTGTTCACTTTTGACTCTCTCCTTGAGGTCCGTTTCACAAGTGTTTACAATTGCCAAGTGACTCACTTTCATACTTCTACTAAGGGCATCAACCACCCTATTTTCTTTTCCTTTGATATGTTTGATTTCAAAATCAAAGTGACTAAAGAAAGCCATCCATCTAGCTTGTCTAGCATTGAGTTTTGGTTGATCAAAAAAATATCTCAACCCACTATGGTCTGTCATAAGCAAAAATATTCTACCTAAGAGGTAATGCCTCCACATTTTTAAATCATGTACTATGGTAGCCAACTCCAAATCCTGGGTCACATAATTGATTTCATGCTCATTCAATTTTCTGGATTCGTAGCAAATCACATGTTCTTCTTGCATAAGGAATCCTTTGAGCCCTTCCTTGCAGGCATCTGTACACATAAGGAAGTTTTTGTTTGGGTCTGCAATCTTCAACACAGGTGCATTGGTTAAAAGGTATTTCAACTGTTGGAATCTCTCTTCACATTTTGATGTCCAAATTAATTTAACTCCTTTTTTCTCAAGGGAGGTGATTGGGCAACCGATCTTGGAGAATCCCTTTATGAACTTTCTATAGTATCCTTCTAGGCCCATAAAGGATTTGATATCAGATACATCCTTTGGGGTAGGCCAATCCATAATGGATTTGATCTTGTCAGGATCAACTACCACTCCTTCAGAAATAACATGGCCTAAGTAATGGACTTGTTTTTGGAAAAAGTCACACTTGCTAAACTTAGCATAGAGTTGAAGTTCTCTTAGCACTTGAAACACTAACTTGAGATGTTCTTCATGTTCTTCCCTACTCTTAGAATAGATTATGATATCATCAATGAAAACCAACACAAATCTATCCAAGAACTTACTGAGTACATTATTCATTAAGCACATAAAAGTGGTTGGTGCATTGGTAAGTCCAAATGGCACCACCACAAATTTATAGTGCCTATATCTTGTCCTAAAGGTTGTTTTGTGGATGTCTTCATCCTTAATTTAGACTTGATGGTATCCAGACCTCGAGTCAATGTTGGATAAAATTGTGGCACCTCTTAATTGGTCAAACAAGTCATCGATCCTTGGCAAGGGATTCTTATTCTTAATGGTCATCTTATTAAGTTGTATATAGTCTATGCACAACTTGAGTGTGCCATCCTTCTTTTTCACAAACAAGGTTGATGCTCCCCATGGAGACACACTAGGTCGAATGTAGCCTTTATCCAACATCTCTTTTAGCTGTATTTTGAGCTCAACTAGCTCTGGTGTACTTATTCTATAGGGTGTTCTAGACACTGGCACCAATCCTGGTACACGTTCTATTGAAAATTCAATATCTCTTCTTGGAGGTAGACCTGGTACCTCTTCTGGAAACACATATTTATACTCTCTTAATATGGAATGGTTCTCTAGGCTTGATTTATTGTTCTCAATAGAGTTCAACGCTTGTATTTCATACAAAGGACACCCTTTTCTACAATACTTCTTCACTTGAAGGGCTGATATTTGTTTCACTGAGACATGCTTTTGAATTCCTTGTAGGGTTATTTTTCTCCCTTCTTCATCTTCACACTCCAAAGTTTTATTGTAACAATCCAACTTGGTTTTATGGGCAACCAACCAAACCATGCCAATCAACAGGTCATAGGATCCTAAAGGGAGCATGTTTAGGGTTGCTTGGGTGGGTAATCCATTCATAATGAATTGGCATGATGGTATGACCTCTATTACCTTTCTTTTGGTTCCAGTGGCTAGTTGTACCATCCATGATTTAACATGTTTTACTTTCTGCAATTTACATTTCTCAACAGTTTGAGGGGCTACATAACTCAGATTAGAACCGGGGTCAATTAAAATGGAAACTAGATGGTTGGAAACTTGTTTTATCGCACCATATGAAGTCAAGTTAAAACCTAAAATAATTATTGTTATTTATTTAGTCTTTTAATTAAAGACTTAATTTTAACAATAATTAAGACCTAAAATTGTATGTTTAAATATCATGAGCATTATTTTATATTCATTACTTTCGGCCTTTATATTCCATTTATCAATATAAAATCATTTATAAAATGGTTTTTAGTTCCAAATGTTAATGAGAGGAGATATTTGATACCATATATCCAAGGGTCAAAAATCAACGGTT
>ML797489.1:241906-257380 GCA_009831015.1 Picea engelmannii
AATTCTATACAAAGAAATGGTGAAGGGGAACATGAATGGTTGTGTTAACCTTCACCAAACCAGTATTTATTGGATTTAATTGCTCAATACCATAACAGTCCTCTGACCCATAAATGAATTACAGTCAGGCTAGTAGGTGGGAGGACCTCCTCAAGAGTTAATGAGGGGATGGGGCATAGCACCCATCTGTAAGTCTTCCAGACTTCACCGCAGGCTAGGAATTCAAGCCACACACAACCTTGTTGAAAGAGGCAAGAAAGGAAGGTGTGGTGCACAGAGGGAGGCCTGTGGAGAGTGCAGAGACAAGAGGTGAATCTCTTGGGTTCAAGGAAGAACTAGAAATAAGCATTATGGTCATAGGAAATGGCGGGGAAGGTTATGATAAAAGATGATAAATGAGGTTGGTCCTCCTTGCTTGGTATCGTGTAAACCATTGCCAAGAGCCCGCGGGAGGAGGAGAGTAACCTTCGTCCCTACTATTGTTGAGCCAGCAGAAAGGATTGTGTAGCATAGCATCGTGGTCTAGGTCGAGGGTGGCTAGTGGTAAATCTGTTTGGAGTGACTGAGCCTATGGTTGGGTGGAAACGAGCACCACTCCCAGTAGTCTCTTCACATTGTTTAGTTCTGATAAGTATTTTCCCTGCTTTATTTATTAAACTAGAATGATGGATGATTACTTGGACTTATGCATATGTGCATTTATAAATGTATTCTATGTGAAATGGCTATGTCATGTATATGTTGTCATCCCCTTGTAAAATTACACTTCCAACTAATAGACTGCATGCCCAGTTTAACTCCAGAGGCTTCCCGAGGCATAAGTTGTGAAGATGGTCAAGATAGGAGATATCGTGTCGACCCGAAACCATCCATCCAAAGAGGATACCTCTTCCATACCCCTTTGTCATGCAACTATAATGTCAGACCCAAGTCCTTAACCCTTTAATGGTAAATATCAGGAGGGGTAGCGAAGTTAAAGCCTTGAAAAGAGAAGGTCTCTTTGTCTAGAGACGATCAGAGGAGATCCGTTCGAAAGGACCCACATGACCAATACCCAGAAACCTTGAACTAATCCTAAGGAAACCATGTTCTCTTGGCTTCATAGCTTCGAAAGTCCAAGACTTTAGAGTAAGACCGACCTTACTAGCCTTATGTGGACTGAAGGTGACCGAGAGACTCGGTCTCCCGTGGGATTGACCGGTGATAGGTGGTTTTCCAAGTGGTTGGGTGGACCTATCTCTCCAATTAAACCAAGGCACAGAACCCTGAAGGTCGGAGCCATGAAGAACCCATCATCATAGATCGCGGGACCCTCTGAATCCTTACCCCAACCGTCGTCATATCAAGGACGCATGGCGCTAGTCCCTCTACTTTAGAGGTTGGATGCTTCAAAGGGTTAGAGGAGTTTTCTTAGCAATACTTCCAAATGATGAAACCCCGAGGTAACCAGAGTCATAGATCTATATGTCTACGTGCCCAGATCCCAACCGTGAGATCTAAGGAATGTAGAAGATTTTCAGCCCAAGGTGATGAGGTATAATGACATCATCCCTGGTGACGTGGATCAAATATTAACGAGCCACGTGCCACCTAGTTTTAGGTGCATCACCTACCCCATATGAACCTTGGATTGTGACATGCATCACCCTAGGTGAGGACATGTGTCACCTCTGAACAACTACGTGTTTGTCTGCAAGTTCAGACTTCGACATAATCATATTCAAGTGAGTCAAGAACTCTCGAAGTGCGAGATCCGAAATCAATCTCAGTCGTTGGTTGTGACCAGAGTTTGGACCGTCAATTCAATCTATGTTTATCCGCGAGTTCTGACTTCAGTGGAATCATATTCAAGTGAGTCAAGAACTCCCAAATCCCGAGATCCAAAATCAATCTCAATTGTTGGCTGTGACTGGAGTTTGGACCATCAATTTGATCTATGCCTATCCGCAAGTTCAAACTTCGACGGAATCAGAGTCAGGTGAGTCAAGAACTTCCAAAGCCCGATACCCAAAGACAATCTCAGCCATTTCCTGTGACCAAAGTTTGGATTGTCGATTCGATCCGTGTCTATCTACGAGTTCAGACTTCGGCGGAATCAGATTCAGATGATTCAAGAACAATTGAATCTCGAAGTCCCGATGCACGAAAGGAACCTATTGAGTCAGACTCACGTGGAAAGTTCCACGACCTCGACCAATGAACACCTAAGGAGCTAGAGAGAGGCGTATCCGCCAATTCTGAGTTCAGTTCTGAGTATGGTAACTGTGGTGGGAAAGACCTAGATGAGAAAAATGGGATTTAAGACCCCGAATGAAGGTCTTGAGTTCTTAAGAAAAAAGAAATTTTGACGCCCCACCATGGGTGTGTTAAAAATTGGTATCAGAGCATGGTTACAACACTTGGCCTGCTTGGGCTCATGGACAAGTTGCGTAAAAACCACATTAAAGGGATTTAAGGGTGACATCCTACCTTACTTCCTTCCTAAACGGTCTAGTTAATTCCGTATTTTAGAAAAGAATGAAAGCTTCATGTTGTATGTAATTAAGAAATATGAGTTATGTGTTGTTCATAAATTAATATATTGTTAACTAATAGCAAGTGTTTTGTCTGCACTCAAGCGGTCGGTCGGTTGCAGGAAATTGCAAGCATAAAGGATGGTAACACACCATGAAGTGGGGGATGGCTCCCACAATAGAGACAAAGAATCCGACGACATGAGGGTGGTTGAGACTCCTCTGTATCTGGCTAAGACTGTAAGGATCCTCATGGCTGAGTTACAGAGATGCAAGGCCGACAACGAGAGATTGATAAAAGAACAAGAGAAGTAAACAGAAATTAATGCAATCTTACTACAGAGTTTATCCAACATACATAGATAGTTGCAGCATGGAATTTCCACCAGTCATGTGGACCGACGACACATGAAGAGGAGTCGAAGTCCACTTGAGATACAAAAACGTGGTCCCATAAGTGGCCACACTAGGAGGAGTACCTCGAGGAAGGTCCAACCCGAAGACAGGGGACACTCATCGGGAGAATCCTCAGGAAAGGAAACTGTCGACTCAGAAGGATATTATAGTAGTAAAACTAGGTCACATTCCCTAAGGCAAAGGAAGAAAAGAAAGCATTCCAAAATTCATGACCCTGAAGAGTTCAAGAAATCCAAACCACCCTCTTTCGATGGTGAGATTAAGAAAGGGGAAGAGGCAGAAGCCTGGCTACTCGGACTAAAGAAGTACTTCAGAGTCCATGATTTCTCTGAAAACGTGAAGGCTCGAATAACCACCTTCAACCTGAATGGAAAGGCTTCCATTTGGTGGGAAGACCTTAAGAATGTGAAAGGAATCCATGAAGAGAACCTATCTTGGAAACGGTTTGAGAAACACTTCAAGAATAAGTATCTGTCAAAAAAGTATTTTGACGAGAAGACTAAAGAGTTCTATGAATTCAAGATGGGACAACTCACCATAGAGGAATATGTCAATAAATTCCTTGAGTTGATGAGGTATGTACCCTACATAAAAGAGGATAAGGTAAAAGTGCAACGATTTATCAGTGGGTTACCTCACAACTACCAGAACAAGATTGAGTTTGACGAGCCAAAGACCTTAGAAGACACTATTTGGAAGGCAAGGTATTGTTATGAAAAATTCGGGCGTCCGACAAAAAATCGTGAGGAATGGAAATAGAAGAATAGTTCAGGGTTCAAGAAGAAGGGGTTTAAATCCCCGAGATTTAAGAACTATAGGAAGGATTCAAGTATGAGCCTTCCTACCCGAAGTGTGCACCAACAGAATTTCCCCTCCCATAGTGGAAATAAACCTTTTGGATCAACCCCAGGAAAGATCGACAACCCAAAGAAGGAACCCTTGAAATGTTGGGGTTGTGGAGAAGAACATCTACTGAGGGACTGTCTGCACAGATAGCAGAACAGTAGGAGAGTTTACAACAACCAATAATCTACCACCGTCAATGACGTGGCTAGGAGTATGCCACGAATTTATGCATCCGTGGATAATAAACAAGTCGGCCACCAAGCTTCAGTGGTGGAGATGGAAGGAATGATCGCCAACCATCTAGTTTCTATTTGAATTGACCCTGGTTCTAACTTGAGTTATGTGGCCCCTCAGACTGTTGATAAGTGTAAATTGCAGCCACATAGACATGCTAAGCCATGGTTGGCACAGCTAGCCACTGGCACCAAAAGAAAAGTAGAGGAGGTCATACCAGCTTGCCAATTCATTATGGATGGATTGCCCACCCAAGATAACCTTAACATACTTCCCCTAGGATCTTATGACTTGTTGATTGGCATGGACTGGCTAGATTCATATAAAACTAAGTTAGACTATTACCTTAAAACCTTAGAATCCGTAAATGAAGAAGGGAGAAAGATAACCCTATGGGGAATCCAGAAGCATGTCTCAGTGAGACGAATATCAACCATTCAAATGAAGAAGTATTGCAGAAAGGGGTGTCCTCTATATGCAATATAGGTGTTGAAGACTGTTGAGGATGGCAGACTAAACCTAGAGGACCACCCCCTATTAAGGGAGTATAGAGATGTGTTTCTAGAAGAAGTATCGGGTTTACCCCCGAGAAGAGACATTGACTTCTCAATAGAACTTGCACCAGGAGAGGTTCCAATGTCTAGGACACCCTATAGAATGAGTACACCCAAATTAGTTGAGCTTAAGCTACAACTAAAAGAAATGATGGGTAAAGGCTACATTCGGCCTAGTGTATCTCCATGGAGAGCACTAGTTTTTTTTGTGAAGAAGAAAGATGGCACACTCTGACTGTGCGTAGATTATAGACAACTCAATAAGGCAACCATAAAGAACAAGTACCCCTTGCCAAGAATCGATGACTTGTTCGACCAATTAGGGGGTGCTTCCATTTTCTCAAAGATCGACTTGAGATTTGGATACCACCAAGTCCGAATCAAGGATGAATACATCCTCAAAACCGCCTTCAGGACAAGATATGGTCACTATGAATTTGTGGTAGTGCCATTTGGATTAACCAATGCCCCTGCCACTTTTATGTGCTTGATGAACAACGTACTCATCAAATTCCTAGACAAATTTGTATTGGTTTTTATTGATGATATCTTAATCTACTCCAAGAATAGAGAGGAGCATGAAGAACTTCTTAGACTTGTACTACAAGTGCTAAGAGAGCATCATCTCTACGCTAAGTTTAGTAAGTGTGAATTTTTCTAGAAGCAAATACATTACTCGAGCCATGTTATATCTGAAGAAGGGGTGGCAGTAAACCTTGACAAGATCAGATCTATCATGGAATGGCCTATCCCAAAGGATGTTTCAGATATCAGATCATTTATGGGCTTAGCAGGATACCATAGGAGGTTTATAAAAGGATTTTCCAAGATTTGTTGTCCAATCACTACCCTCTAGAAGAAGGGGGTTAAATTAATTTGGACACCGGAATGTGAAGAAATATTTCAGTCACTAAAATGCCTTCTGACCATGCACCCGTGTTGAAGATTGCTGACCCCGATAATGATTTCCTCGTGTGTACAGATGCCTGCAAGGAAGGACTCAGAGGAGTCCTTGTGCAATAAGGACATGTGATTTTCTATGAGTCCAGAAAATTGAATGAGCACGGAATCAATTATGTTACCCACGATCTGGAGTTGGCTTCCATAGTGCATGCTTTAAAAATGTGGAGGCATTACCTCCTGGGTAGGAGATTTGTACTTATGGCAGACCATTGCAGGTTGAGACACATGTTTGATCAACCAAAACTCAATGCCAAAAAAGATAGATGGATGGATCTCCTTAGTGAGTTTGATTTCGAAATCAAACATATCAAAGGGAAGGAAAATAGGGTGGTCAATTCCCTTAACCAAAGCATGAAAACGATTCACCTGGAAGTGGGGAGCACCTGTGAAACGAATGTCATGGAAAGAGTCAGGAATGCAAGAGAAACAAATGCAATCTTCAGGACCGTGACATCGTACATGAAGCAAGAACCTGCAGGGCTAAAGTATGAAGGCTACCAGATGTTGAATGGAGGTCTTTTGACTTACCAAAACAAATTATATATCCCAAGTTGTGATGACTTGAAGAGTTTCATAATGGACGAACTTCACAAGATACCATACGCTGGTCATCTGGGTTATCAGAAAATGGTCACGGCCACTAGAAAACAATTCTATTGGCCTGGACTGAAAAATGACATAGCTGAATATTTAGCTAAATATCTAGAATGTCAGCAAGTTAAGGCAGAACACCGACACCCAACAGGGTTGTTGCAACCTCTACTAATTCTGGAATGGAAATGGGAGACCATATCCATGGATTTCATCACCGGATTACCAAAATCATCCAGGAAGAATGATGCCATCATGGTAGTGGTGGACAAGTTGAGCAAGTCCGCTCACTTCATTCCTGCCAAATTGACTTGCAAGGCAATAGATATTGCCAATATATTCATGAAGGAGATATTTAGACTACATGGCATGCCTAAGGAAATTGTATCTGACAGAGACACAAAATTCACTTCAAGCTTTTGGAAATCCTTGATGGTTGGATTTGAGACAAAATTGTTGTTTAGCACAACCTATCACCCTTAAACCGATGGAAAAACAAAAAGAGTAAACCAAATATTAGAATACATGCTAAGGATGCATGTAATGCATCAACCTAAGAAGTGGGAAGAATACCTGCCACTGGTAGAATTTTCCTACAACAACGATTATCAAGAATCACTGAAGATGAGCCCTTTCGAAGCTCTCTATGGTAGACCATGCAAAACTCCAATCAGTTGGAGTAATCCTGTGAATAGAATAACAATCGGACCTTACATGTTGAAAGAAATGGAACAACAAGTGGTCCAGATAAAGCGAAGTATGAAAATTGCTCAGGATAGATAGAAAAGTTACGCTGACAGAAAGAGAACCCCCAGAGAATTCAAGACAAGAGACCATGTTTATCTTGGGGTTAGACCCAAGAAGAGTTCCCTAAGGATGGGAGCTTGTGCCAAGCTGGCACCATAGTATTTTGGACCCTTTAAAGTTTTATATAGTGTGGGACCTGTAGCCTATAGGATAGCACTCCCTCCCACGGTAAAGCCACATAATGTTTTCCATGTTTCATTATTAAATAAATATGTACATGATTCTAATCACATAATTGACTAGTCTGTGATCTAGGTGGAACCGGAGGGAGAATTCCTGCCAGAACCTCAGTGCAACCTAGACAGGAAGAAAACCCCACTCAAGAACCAAACCATTGCACAGGTCAAGGTGCAGTGGAAACATTTTGGCCTAGATGAGGCCACGTGGGAAATGGAGGATGCCATGAGACAGTCATATCCATTTTTGTTCACTCCTGTATATACAAAACACGTTGATAGATAGAACATCAAGGACGATGTTCCTTTAAGGAGGAGGGAATTGTAACACCTTGTTTCCCCCAACTTGTAAATATAACTATAATGGCCAAGAGACTATGGAAAAATCCATATGTGTGAATGTTGACTTGATGGACCTTTTGAATGAAAGGTAAATGCATGTAAATCTTGTTATTTACTATAAAATGGATAGTGTTGCATGATTGCTGGAAGGGGCAGGGGGGTGTACTTAGAAAGACCACGAATTCTATACAAAGAGATGGTGAAGGGGACCATGAATGGATGCGTTAACCTTCACCAAACCAGTACTTACTGCATTTAATTTCTCAAGACCAGAACAATCCTCTAACCCATAAATGAATTACAGTCGGGCTAGTAGGTGGGAGGACCTCCTTAAGAGTTAATGAGGGGATGGGGCATAGCACCCATCTGTAAGGATTCCAGACTTGACTGCAGGCTGGGAATTCGAGCCACACACAACCTTCTTGAAATAGGCGAGAAAGGAAGGTGTGGTGGGCAGAGGGAGGCCTGCAGAGAGTGTAGAGATGAGAGGTGAATCTCTCGGGTTCAAGGAAGAACTGGAAATAAGCGTTCTGGTCATAGTAAATGGTGGGGAAGGTTATGATACAAGCTGATAAATAAGGTCGGTCCTCCTTGCTTGGTATTGTGTAAACCATTTCCAAGAACCTGCGGGAGGAGGAGAGTAACCTTTGTTCCTATTGTTGTTGAGCCAGCAGAAAGGATTGTGTAGCAAAGCATCGTGGTCTAGCTCGAGGGTGGCTAGTGGTAAATCCTTTTGGAGTGATTGTGCCTATGGTTGGGTGGAAACGGGCACCCCTCCCAGTAGTCGCTTCACATTGTCTGGTTCTGATAAGTATTTTCCTTGCTTTATTTATTAAACTGGAATGATGGATGATTACTTGGACTTATGCATATGTGCTTTTATAAATGTCTTATGTGTGAAATGGATATGTCATGTATATGCTTTCATCCCCTTGTAAATTTACACTTCCAACTGATAGACTGCATGCCTAGTTTAACTCTGGAGGCTTCCCAGGGCATAAGTTGTTAAGATGGTCAATATAGGATATATTGTGTCGACCCAAAAGCATCCGTCTGAAGAGGATACCTCTTCCAGACCCCTTTGTCGTGCGACCGTAATTCCACACCCAATTCCTTAACCCTTTAATGGTAAAGCTCAGGAGGGGTAGCAAAGTTAAAGCCTTGAAAAGAGAAGGTCTCTTCATCTAGAGACGATGGGAAGAGATTTTTTCTAAAGGACCCACATGACCAATACCCAGGAACCTTGAACTAAGCCTAAGGAAACCATGTTCTCTTGGCTTCGTAGCTCCTGAAGTCTAAGACTTCAGAGTATAAGCGACCTTACTAGCCTTACGCGGACTGAAGGTAACTGAGAGACTCATTCTCTAGTGGGATTGACCAGAGATAGGTGGTTGTCCAAGTGGATGGGTGGACCTATCTCACCAATTAAATCAAGGCCCAAAACCCCAAAGTTCAGAGTTGTGAAGAACCTGACACTGTAGATCGCGGGACCCTCCAGATCCTTACCCCAGCCATCACCATATCAGGGATGCATGGTGCTAGTTCCTCTACCTTAGAGGTTGGACACTTTGGAAAGTTAGAGGATTTTGCTTAGCAATACTCCTGAACGCCAAAACCCCGAGGTAACCAGAGTTGTAGATCTATATGTCTATGTGACCGGATCCCAACCCTGAGATCTGAGGAATGTAGAATATTGTCAGCCCAAGGTGATGAGATACAGTGATGTCATCCCTAGTGATGTAGATCAAATCTTAACGAGCCACGTACCACCTGGTTTTAGGTGCATCACCTACCCCATAGGACCCTTTGATCATGACATGCATCACCTCAGGTGAGGGCATGTGTCGCCCCTGATCCAACTATGTGATTGTCTGTGAGTTCAGAATTCGGTGAAAATGGAGTCAAGAACTCCTGAAGCCTGAGATCCGAAATCAATCTCAGTCATTGGTTGTGACTAGAGTTTGGACTGTCGATTCAATCTATGTTTGTCTGTGAGTTTGAACTTTGGTGGAATCAGAGTCAAGTGAGTCAAGAAATCCTAAATCCCGAGAACAGAATCTAATCTCAGCCATTGGTTGTGACCAAAGTTTGGACCGTTGATTCGATTCATGTCTGTCACCAAGTTCAGACTTCGACGGAATCAGAGTCAGATGATTCAAGAACACCCGAATCCCAAAGTCCCAACGCGCGCGAGGAACCTATTGAGTCAGACCCACATGGAAAGTTCCATGGCCTCGACCAATGAACACCCGAGGAGCTAGAGAGAGGAGTATCTACTAGTTCTGATATTGGTTCTGAGTATGGTAATTGTGGTGGGAAAGCCCTGGATGAGCAAAATAAGATTTGAGACCCCGAATGAAGGTCTTGAGTTCTTAAGAAGAAAAAAATTGTGACGCCCCACCGTGGGTGTGTTACAGTCATGTGGCACCCATGTGGGTTCACCTTATTCATGTTGAATTTTCACTATGCTAGGATCAAGCATGAGGTGTATTTAATTTTTTCATGTACTTGAACCATAAACAAATGCAGCTACACCATACACAAGTGTTGCAATAACCAATATCACAAGAAGAATTAACATGCACAAGAACGCAAGAAATATCTTAGGAAACCCTTCTATTCAAGTGAAGAAAACCCAACAATCCTTTGATATATTATCAAGAGAAGATCCACAAACCATAAACCCTAATGCACACAAGAGGGTGCTTCTACAACCTTGAAACTAATGCCCAAGAGAGGTGTGCACTTCAGCCTTAAAGGTAGGTTTGAAATTTCCAAATGACAAGTGACAAGTATGAGAGTGTGTTTCCTCAATGGGGAAATCACCTCTATTTATACTAGACCAGATACAACAATAAGTGTGTCTATTGGCACAACAGGGCCGGCCTCAATAACTTAGCAATATAATTATTTATTATAATAAACATTAATTATCTTTCACATATGGTGGGGCCAACTTGTACCCTTTACATCACAATTAGGGTTACAAGTAAATCTTACACTTAGAAAATATAGCAAGGGATCCACACATCCACTAGTGCTCAGCCACTAGGGACATGTCCACCTGTGCTCAACCACAAGGACATCATACTCAACAGATCTCTATCTCAACTGAGTCCACAGAGGAATCATTTGGAGTACCATCTCAAGCCTGACACAAATGAGTCCACATGAGTGTAAATTCTAACCTTGTACAATATCTACTGCAAACAGATATTCAGAAAAAGAACAGAAAAGATACAATGTCAAATACAAACATTACACAGAGATTTTTCCCCGGGAAACCCAAATCGGGAAAACCAACATATTCTATATTCATTCATTGTGATACATTGTTTACAATAAAATATACATATAGGAGCCAACGGAATCCAAAATCCTAACCCAATGACCTGAATTAGTCCAAAAACCTAATTCCTTAACTGGAAATAGAAAACCATCGGCAAAAACCATGTGCCGAAAAACTACCTAAATACATGACACGTTTCCCAAGGAAGGCGTTACATTTCCTGAGGCAGAAAAAATCAGAGTCAGATGATTCAAGAACACCTGAATCCTGAAGTCTCGATGCACGCGAGGAACCTATTGAGTCAAACCCACGTGGAAAGTTCCACGACCTCGACCAATGAACACTCAAGGAACTAGAGAGAGGAGTATTTTCCAGTTATGAGTTTGGTTCTGAGTATGGTAACTGCGGCGGGAAAGCCCTGGACGAGAAAAATGGGATTTGAGACCCCGAATGAAGGTCCCCCAACCATGAGTGGCTGCCATGTATTCAACTTCTGTAGTTGAAAGTGACACTACTACTCGTGCAAATAATATAACACATACCCAACATTCTCCCACTTGTTGTTTTCTTTTCATACAAGGGGTTATAGGGTTACATAATCAACAATCCAGAGCAACAATGCCTATGGATCCTCTACACCAAAAGAAATTCTCAGTGCTCACAGATTTTGTTAATGAGTCTGCAACATTCTTCAAAGTGTCCACCTTTATCAGTGATACTTTCTTTTCTTCAATCATGTCTCTCACAAAGTGACATTGAACATCAATGTGCTTTGTCTTTGAATGATAAGCAGGGTTCTTCGCCCGAAAAATTGCACTCTGACTGTCACACTCTATCACAGCTTGTTGTACCAACCCAATACCTGAACACATTATTTGTAACCATACTGCTTCCTTACTTGCATGATTGGTTTCCATGTATTCAACTTCTATAGTTGAAAGTGCCACTACAGCCTGTCTTTTTCTCATCCATCTTATTTCTCCTCCAAACAGGCTAAACACATACCCACTTGTAGATCTCCTATGATCCATATCTCCAACCCAGTTTGCATCCACAAAGCCATGTATATCCACCACTATGTCTAATTCCGGTCTTCCTTCATAGCACAATCCATATCTAACAGTGCCACGCAAATACCTGAAAACCCTTTTTACTGTTTTCCAATGTTCCTTCCCTGGTTTTGACATATTCCTGCTCAAAACTCCCACTGCATGTGCAATTTCCGGTCTAGTACAGACCATTGCATACATCAAACTGCCAACTGCACTTGCATATGGAACATGAGACATGTTCTCCTCTTCTTCATGTGTCTTCAGACACTAATCCACAGATCACTTTACACCAACAGGAATAAGAACCTTGACCGATTTACATTCCTGCATATTAAACCTCTGCAATATTGTCTCAACATATTTTCTCTGATTTAACCAGAGTTTCCTCATTTTTTGATCTCTTTTAATTTCCATGCCCAGAATGAAATTTGAAGCACCGAGATCCTTCATGTTGAATTTAGAGGACAACTGAGTTTTCACATCCTGGACAATCTCCTTGTTGTTTCCTATCAACAACATGTCATCCACATACAAGACCAAATAAATCAAATGATCACCAATTAATTTAAAATACACACAATGATCCTCTCTGCTTCTTGTGAAGCCAAGTCCCAACATATAAGTATCAAATTTTTGATACCACATCCTTGGTGATTGTTTTAAACCATACAGGGACATTTTCAGCTTGCATACCAGCTCCTTCTTAAAATTTCACAGCATAACCTTCTGGTTGCTTCATATAGATTTCTTCTTCCAGATCCCCATGCAGGAATGATGTCTTCACATCCATCTGTTCTATTTCAAAATCAAATGCAGTAGCAACAGATAACATAAATATTATAGAGGTTAACTTGGCAACAGGAGAAAAAATCTCACCAAAATCAATTCCCTCAACCTGAGAATAACCCTTTTCTACTAATTGAGCTTTGTATTTATCCACTTTTCCTTCTACATTCAACTTCTTTTTAAATACCCATTTGTTTCCAATGGGATTTCTTCCAGTTGGCAACTCTACTAGATCCCAAGCCTCATTCTTATCCAAAGATGCCATTTCTTCTTCCATGGCCCTTTTCCAGAGATTTCCATCCTCTGAATCCACTGCCTCCCTGATAGTTCTAGGATCATCATTAGTAATAGACAAAGCAAAATTTGAACGGAAATCAAATGGACTATACCTTTCTGGTAGCCTTCTTTCTCGAACCGATCTCCTCAATACTAGAGTATGATGATCTTCTTCTTCTGATTCATGTTCTTCTGTAAAGTCTGATTCATCATCCTTTAAATCAAACTCTATCTTCTCTTGTTCTTCCTTACTTGGTGGGAATTCTTGTTTAACAACATCCTTCATTTCTCTAAATACCACATCTCGTCTATACACTACCTTCTTAGTTTATGGGTTCCAAAGCTTATAACCTTTGAGACCATCTTTATATCCAATAAAGATACATTTTTCAGCCTTCTTATCCATCTTACTCCTATTTTCCTTTGGAACATGAACATATGCATCGCAACCAAATACCTTAAGATGTGTGAAAGAAGTTTCCTTACTTGTCCATACCTCTTATGGAGTCATGTCATCCAACGTTGATGAGGTTGATCTGCTAACCATATAACATGCAGTACCCACTGCCTCTGCCCATAATTCTTGCCCTAACTGACACCACTGAGCATGCACCTTGTTTTTCCCATCAGCTTCCTATTCATCCTTTCTGCAACTCCATTCTGTTGAGGTGTATATGGAGTAGTCTTCTTCCTTGATATACCACACTTCTTACAAAATTATTCAAATTCATTCCCGCAGAACTCTCCACCATTATCTGTCCTTAGTACCTTAATTATTTTCTCTATTTGATTCTCAACAAGAGCCTTAAACTCTTTAAACCTGTCAAAGATTTCATATTTCTTTCTGAGGAAATATATCCAAGTTTTCCTTGAGAAGTCATCTATAAATGAAACATAGTACACAGATATTCCCAATGATGGGACCAACACAGGTCCAAAAACATCACTGTGAACTAACTGTAAAATTATTTCTGCCCTCATTGTACCAGAGGGGAATCTTACCCGATTCTGCTTCCCATATAGACAATGTTCACAAAAATCAAAATCCATAGAGCAGTTAGACATACCTTCAACCATACCTTTATCGTGTAGTAGTCGATGATCTAAAAATGAAGAAGACTTGAAAAAACATGAATAATTATTGCAAGTGAAATGTTATGTGTTTAAAGCAACAGGATCAATTTGCAACACATAAATTAAGGATTACTTATGCGAAATACACATAAACAACAGCATAAAAATTGAACATAAACACATGTGCACAACAATTGATAAAGGAGTTCACCCCTCTTATGGGCTACATCTCCTGGTCTAGCTTCCAATGGATCATTATTATTAATTGTTCAAAAAGTGCTCAAAAACATGTCTTACAATGCTCAAACTGACAAACCGACTGCTCCAATGGCTTCCCAGCGTCCCAAAACCCTTGTCTGGGCTCTTTCGGCACCTCAATCGATTGGTTGAAAAATGAAGAAGTTAGGCCTCCTGAAAGTCTCCTTCTTCAAGCTTGTTGTCTCTGGTTCTACAATTCGCACTCCCCCTTGACAAACCTGGCTCACACGCTCTTTTAAGCATAAAAACCTGGCACCTGGCGCAACTGCACCAACGGTGCAAACCATAGGACGGTTAAGGCTCCTCCAGCCCCTAACCGCCTAGGCACCTGGGCATATGGCCATAGGACTGCGCACTGGGCAAAAAGGTGGTTAAACTATTTTGAAACCGTGCAACTTACGTTTGGGTCCCGCGCCAACATTTAACACACGTTTACATAGCCACGGGTCGTGGTTTCAAACCCCGCGCCAACACATAATATATATATATATATATATAATACATTGCAATGCAATGTATTGCAATACAATGGAATACAATGAAATGTGTGCGCCAAAACATTCAGGCTAATGCATATATGTTGGGTCATATGCAATGTAGTACGTCCACGGGTCAGGGCTAAGCCCTGGCCCGACCCCCTTTTCCGTTGGCATAACATTCAAACTTAAATATATGTTTTGTGGTATAGTTAACAAGGCACAAATGGCAGTACTTTGGTTAGCGGAGAGTTATGAAGTCTTTAGTGTTGGGGGAGGTCCGGGGGTCGAACCCCACAGACTCCCCATACAATTTTATACAACCACATAAACAATAATGAGGGGACACGTGGCGCCCAGGGATTGGGCCACGTGTCCTCATATTACTCGCCACCAATCGGACACATGTCACCATCCAATACGCCAACAACCAATCAATAAATAACTACCACGTCATCACCGTACGACCTGTACGGTCCTACCACATCACCGTACAGACTGTACGGACAGGTACAGTCAGCATCCAAAAATTTTGCATGTTTGGCTTGACGGACAGATCGCGATATCTCCTTCATACGGACTCCATTTGAGAAAGTAAATATACCACCGGAATCAGGAAGACGAGACGGACGCAATGGCACTATTTTCGTCGCATTCCGAGCACTTTGAAAATTGAACAAAATTTGATCCCCTGATCACACCTCCCCATTGGAAAGCTTTTGGACCTCCAAAAGACTATCTCAGTCTATGTGAAGATGAGGGTATAGTTCCCTCACCCTTCCAACCTCAATCCACTTGGCCTTGCTTGGATTCATCCCTT
>ML797489.1:261517-294295 GCA_009831015.1 Picea engelmannii
TTGCAACACATAAATTAAGGATTACTTATGTGAAATACACATAGACAGTAGCATAAAAATTGAACATAAACACATGTGCACGACAATTGATAAAGGAGTTCACCCCTCTTATGGGCTACATCTCCTGGTCCAGCTTCCAATGGTTACAATGCTCAAAATGACAAACCGACTGCTCCAATGGCTTCCCAGCATCCCAAAACCCCTGTCTGGGCTCTTTCGGCACCTCAATCGGTCAAAAAATAAAGAAGTTAGGCCTCCTGGAAGTCTCCTTCTTCAAGCTTGCTGTCTCTAGTTCTACAATTCGCACTCCCCCTTGACAAACCTGGCTCACACGCTCTTTTAAGCGTAAAAACCTGGCACCGGGCACAACCACGCCAACGATGCAAACTGTAGGACGGTTAAGGCGCCTCCATCCCCTAACCGCCTCGACACCTGGGCATATGGCCATAGGACCGTGCGCTGGGCAAAAAGGTGGTTAAACTATTTTGAAACCGTGCAACTTACGTTTGGGTCCCGCGCCAACATTTAACACATGTTTACATAGCCACGGGTCGTGGTTTCAAACCCTGTGCCAACACATAATATATATATATATATATATATATATGTAATACATTGCAATGCAATGTATTGCAATATAATGGAATACAATGAAATGTGTGCGCCAAAACATTCGGGCTAATGCATATATGTTGGGTCATATGCAATGTAATACGTCCACGGGTCGGGGCTAAGCCCCGACCCGACCCCCTTTTCCATTGGCATAACATTCAAACTTAAATATATGTTTTGTGGTATAGTTAACAAGGCACAAATGGCGGTACTTTGGTTAGCGGAGAGTTATGAAGTCTTTAGTGTTGGGGGAGGTCCAGGGGTTGAACCCCACGGACTCCCCATACAATTTTATACAACCACATAAACAATAATGAGGGGACACGTGGTGCCCAGGGATTGGGCCATGTGTCCTCATATTACTCGCCACCAACCGGACACGTGTCACCATCCAATACGCCAACAACCAATCAATAAATAATTGCCACGTCATCACCGTACGGCCTGTACGGTCCTGCCACGTCACCGTACGGACTGTACAGATAGGTACAGTCAGCATCCAAAAATTTTGCCTGTTTGGCTTAGTGGACAGATCGTGATATCTCCTTCATACAGACTCCATTTGAGAAAGTAAATATACCACTGAAATCAAGAAGACGAGACGGGCGCAATGGAACTGTTTTCGTCGCATTTCGAGCACTTTGAAAATTGAGCAAAATTTGATCCCCTGATCAGTCGAAGACCCTTCTCTCCAATATGCCCCAGTCTTTGATGCCACAACATAACCTTTTCTCCAGAGACTGTAGGGGTTCTTTCTTCTTCAACTCCAATATCAGGAACAATGGAGCTACTACACCCATCACTAATAGTGCTTCCTAGCAGCTTATACAAAGTTTCAAACCGAACTCCCTTCATCAACACCATTGCTCCTCGAACCATCCTGCAAGTTCCTTTTTCAAATATTTTTTTTACCCCTACATCTTCCATTTTTCTTACAAAAATCAAATTTCTAGCCATACCTAGGATGTGAAGAACACCAAGCAATGTTCTAATCTCCCATGAGTCTGGTAAAGAACACAACAAACTAATACATTTATCTTCATCTGCAACTTTAATATCAACAGATACTAACTGACTTACCACAGTATTGAAGGCATTCAAATGATCTGCCACCGAGTTTCCATCTCTCATCCTCAGGTTATACAACTTCTTTCTCAGGAATAGTTTAATTCTGGTAAAGAACACAACAAACTAATACATTTATCTTCATCTGCAATTTTAATATCAACAGATACTAACTGACTTACCACAGTATTGAAGGCATTCAAATGATCTGCCACTGAGTCTCCATCTATCATCCTCAGGTTATACAACTTCTTTCTCAGGAATAGTTTATTTACTAGGGACTTAGACTGATACAAATTCCCCAACTTTTCCCATAAATCCTTGGCTGTAGCTTCCTCTGACACATTCAGTAATACTGAATCAGAGAGACACAGTCGGATTGTGCTCTTTGCCTTTCGATCCAACTTTTTCTAGTCATCTACAAAAATTCCTGTAGGTGCAGTACTTGGATCTACCGTGATCCATTGATCTCTGTCCACCGACAGATCTTCCATATTGAGCTTCCACAGCTCAAAACTTTTCCCATTAAACTTCTCGATATCCATCTTCGAATTGCTTGCCATTTCTTTTCACCTGAAGAACAATACTGCAAATCTCCCACTGTACCAAGGCTTATCACAGTCCCGAGCCAAAACCTTGACCACAAAGGCGGACCCATGAAGCCAATAAAGATATGATACCAAATGTAAATTCTAACCTTGTACAATATCTATTGCAAATAGATATTCAGAAAAAGAACAGAAAAGATACAATGGCAAATACAAACATTACACAGAGATTTTTCCCCTAGAAATCCAAACCAGGAAAACGAGCATATTCTATATTCATCCATTGTGATACATTGTTTACAATACAATATACATATAGGAGCCAACAACATCCAAAACCCTAACCCAATGACCTAGATTAGTCCAAAACCCTAATTCCTTAACCGGAAATAGAAAACCATCGGCAAAAACCATGTGTCGAAAAACCACCTAAATACATGACATGTTTCCCGAGTCAGGTGTCACATTTCCCGAGTCAAAGAATATAACACATACCCAACAATGAGTACAAAGGTGGAAGACCACATCGACTCAACTCTCACAGAGAAGAACGATACACCCATCACATGGTAATACCCAACACTGGGGAACAACTCAACTCAGTCCAGATGAGAACAATACACCCCATCACATGGGCACACCCAACACTAGGCTCTCTCACATGTCGACTCAACTCAGTCATAGAACATAACACATCCTAGAGAATGTCACACAACGTTGCAATCATCAACACTCCCTCTCAACTAGAGAGGCATTCTCCACCAGGCCAAGTCTCTCATGGAAGTACTCGAACTTCGTCATGGCAAGCGGTTTGGTGAAGACCTCTACAATTTTCTCATGTGTAGAAAGGTATTGCACGTGTACTTCTTTTCTATGCACCATATATATGATATAATGGTATTTGATCTAAATGTGTTTCGATTTATCATGAAACACAGGATTCTCTGAGAGCTTCACATAGCTCTGGTTATCACAATGAATAATGGTAGAATCCATATCATGATCAAATAAATCTGCAAGGAGCTTGTGAATCCACACTACTTTGTGGACTTCCACACTCAATGTTATATACTCTTCTTCTGCGGTACTCAAAGCCACAAGGCTCTGTTTCCTACTGCACCAGGAAACCATGGCAGACCCCAAGGTAAAACAACAACTAGATGTGCTCTTCTGATCCACTATGCTCCCTGCCCAATCTACATCGGCATATCCCTGCAATCTTATGTCTACATTGGAGGCATATCTTAGGCCATATCTAACTGTGCCTCATAGATATCTTGACACATGATTTATTGCTAACTAGTGAGTTTGTCTTGACTGAATCATAAATTGACTAAGTACATTCACTGCATAACATATATCAAGTCTGGTGTTAACTAGATACATCAGTTGTCGGTAAAGATGTGGATCAATCTTTCCTGAATCAGTAGAAGCCTCATTCATTTTCTTCATATCCATCACCATTGCTGTAGGCATGGATTTGCAGTCTGTCATATAGATCCACTTGGAAGTCACTACAGACTTCCCTTCTGGTCTCGGAACAATATCCCACACTTCATTCTTCATGGAGGACTTATACTCTTCTATCATGGCATCTTGCCATACCTGTTGAACTGCTGCTTCTCCATGACAAGAAATCTTAGTATCAATTATGTGGCTCATGGATGAAACATAGCTCGAGAACCTATGTGGTCTCTTTCTCTCTCGGAATGTGCCTTGAGGATTTGTGTGTCCCTCTTCCTCCTGCAGAGTTCGTCGACCCTAGACATTCCTTTTATGGCCTACTACAATGTTTCTGCGAACATCAACTGGATCGACGATTGTCTCCCTCTGAACTGTTGAAGGTGGAGAAGGTATTGTCTCGTTGTCAATCTCCATATGATATTCTTTGTATCTTCGAAAATTTATCTCTTCCTCAAAGATGACATCTATGCTCACTTCAATCTGTTTCTGACTAGGGATGTAGATCTGGTATGCCTTCGAAGATTCATTGTATCCCACAAATGTACCCTTTCTGCCTGAAGGGTGTAGCTTAGTTCTCTTCTCCTTGGGTACATGAAAGTATACTGGACACCCAAATATCCTGAAGTGTCCAACCTCAGGCTTCACTTTGGTGAAAGATTCTTTGAGAGTCATGTTCTTCAAAATATGGTGAGGACTCATGTTTTGAACATATATTGTTGTCATGGATTCTTCTACCCACAGAATCATAGGTAGATTTTGATCATGTATTATTTCTTTGGTTGCCTCAATGATGGTTCTGTTCTTCCTCTCTTCAACCCCATTTTGTTGAGGGTTATAAGGAACAATGTACTCCCTCTTGATCCCTACCTCAATACATAAATCACTAAAGTCCCTGGAGGTATACTCTCCTCCATTATCTGATCTCAGCACCTTGATCCTCCTCCTGGTCAGGTTCTCAACATGTTCTTTAAATTCTTGAAATCTCGCAAGGACTCCATCCTTGGTCTTCAAGAAATAAATCCATGTCTTCCGAGAGTGATCATCAATGAAGAGCACATAGTACAAATATTCATTCAAGGAAGCAATAGTCATGGGTCCACACACATATGAATGTATCAAGTTCAAGATCCCCTTAGATCTGTTGTCACTGCTCAATAAGGACCCCTTGACAATTTTTCTAAGAGAAAAACCTATGCAAATACCATTATGCTAAACCTGTATCTCTGGAAGGCCTGTTACCATCTTCCCTAGAGCGGGAAGGGCTCTGTAATGTATATGAGAAAGTCTTCTATGCCATAGCTCACTCGGGCTGATAGTATCATGTAACAGGGCTTGAACTAGTTGGACAGTCAACCTATATAAGTTGTTCTCTTGAACACCAATCACTCGGGTAGAATTCATATGTGAGTTCTTGTGCCATGCAAGAACTTTTCCTTCAGAGAAGGTAACCTTGTAGCCTTTATCCTCTAAGGCATAAACAGAGAAAACATTCCTTTTCGTCCCAGGTACATGTAGTATCTCACTCAACTGAAGGGGTATGTCAGAATCTAGTTGGAATGTAGAAGTTCCAACCCCTTTTCACATTATATCTGGCATTGTCTCCAAGTACAACATGTAGACTAGTCTTTTTCTCAACAAGATTTGTCAGATGATATCTATATCTGGTCATGTGCCTGGAGGCACCACTATCAATTAACCAAATATTATTATCAGTAGGATGAGACCCATGTGATGGGGTGTAACGTTCTCCTCTGTTCTGAGTTGATTCATGCTCCAGTTTTGGGTGTGCCCATGTGATGGGTGTATCATTCTCCTCTGTGAGAGTTGAGTCGATGTGGTCTCCTGCCTTTGTACCCCTATGGACTCAGTTGAGTCAATCTTGATATGGTACTCGAGATGATTCTCTTGTGGACTCAGTTAAGATAGAGATCTGTTGAGTATGACATCCCTGTGGCTGAGCATGGGTGGACGTGTCCCTAGTGGATGAGAACTAGTGGACGTGTGGATCCCTTGCTATATTGTCTAAGTGTAAGATTTACTTCTAACCCTAATTGTGATGTAAAGGGTACAAGTCGGCCCCACCATATGTGAAAGATAATTAATGTTTATTGTAAGAAATAATTATATTTTTGAGTTATTGAGGTCGGCCCTGTTGTGCCAATAGACACACCTATTGTCGTGTCTGGTCTAGTATAAATAGAGGTGATTTCCCCATTGAGGAAACACACTCTCTCATAATTTCCACTTGTCATTTGGAAATTTTAGACCTACCTTTAAGGCTGAAGTGTGCACCTCTCTTGGGTGCTAGTTTCAAGGTTGTAGAAGAACCCTCTTGTGTGCATTAGGGTTTATGGTTGGGGGATCTTCTTTTGAGAATATAGCAAAGGATTGTTGGGTTTTCTTCCCTTGAGTAGAAGGGTTTCCTAGGATATTTCTTGTGTTCTTGTGCATGGTAATTATTCTTGTGATCTTGGTTATTGAAACACTTTTGTATGGTGTAGTTGCATTTGTTTATGGTTCAAGTACATGAAAAAATTAAATAAACCTCATGCTTGAGCCTAGCATAGTGAAAATACAACATGGTATCAGAGCATAGGACTTGAAAGAGCCATTGCACAAGCTTTCAAAGCCAACCATCCTCTTTTTTACAATTCGTACAACCCTCCCAGGGTTTCTAGAAAAATTATGGCCCTCTCCTTTTCTAGTTGTTTAAGCACCCTACATTGAAACGTTGAGGATAAATTTCACATATAAGTGTACGACCTCCTTCAGTGCATCTCCATAGACTCTCATATTGCATTTCAAGAAATTTTCAATTTTTGTCCCTAGGGTTCCACAATTTTCTGCGGAAATTTTGGTTCTAGGGTTTTTACAGCTCACCAGTGTTCCTGTGACCTTCTAAAGGATTATTGTTGGTGGTCATAAGTCCAACGAAACCTAAAGATTCTAGCCTAGCCTAGCTGTTAGGTTTTGTAGCCTAGTTTCTAAGGGTTTGTGAAAGAATCTGCAAACCATGAGCAACAAAACCTTGGTGGAAGATAGACTTGAAGGATCAAGCAACTTTAGTTCCTGGAAGTCAAGACTACAGATCACCCTAGAAGAGGATGACCTATTGAGTGTGATACAAAAGACTCTACCATAGACAACTACCGATGAAGAGAAAGGATAATGGAAGGAAGATAACGTCAAGGCAAGGAAGATAATCATCTACTCAGAGAGAGATTGTCCTACCAGGAAGAAATGAAGACAACTTGCCTCCACTATTGATGTTGATCCAGAACCACATCAGAGAGATGAAGACATCAAAGATAAAAATTTCTTATTTGGTTAATTAATAGTGATCTTGGTTATTTGCTTAAGTGTTCAATAACCAAGATCACAAGAAGAATTACCATGCACAAGAACACAAGAAATATCATGAGAAACCATTCTACTCAAGGGAAGAAAACCATCAATTCTTTGCTATATTCTCAAGAGAAGATCCCCCAACCATAAACCCTAATGCACACAAGAGGGTGCTTCTACAACCTTGAAACTAGCGCCCAAGAGAGGTGCGCACTTCAACCTTAAAGGTAGGTCTGAAATTTCCAAATGACAAGTGACAAGTATGAGAGTGTGTGTTTCCTCAATGGGGAAATCACCTCTATTTATACTAGACCAAACACGACAATGGGTGTGTCTATTGGCACAACAAGGCCGACCTCAATAACTCAGAAATATAATTATTTATTAAAATAAACATTAATTATCTTTCACATATGGTGGGGCCGACTTGTACCCTTTACATCACAATTAGGGTTATAAGTAAATCTTACACTTAGACAATATAGCAATGGATCCACACGTCCACTAGTGCTCATCCACTAGGGACACATCCACCTGTGCTCAGCCACAGGGAAATCATACTCAACAGATCTCTATCTCAACTGATTCCACAAGAGAATCATCTCGAGTACCATCTCAAGCCTGAATCAACTGAGTCCACAGGGGTACAAAGGCAGGAGACCACATCAACTCAACTCTCACAGAGGAGAACGATACACCCATCACATGGGCACACCCAACACTGGAGAATGAATCAACTCAGACCAAAGGAGAACAATACACCCCATCACATGGGCACACCCAACACTGGGCTCTCTCCTAGGTCAAATCAACTCAGTCATAGAGGAGAATGTATCTTGGATATGGGCACACGACATTGCAATCATAAACAATTCATACCATCCAACCTGGCACAGATTCGACCAAGGTTGTCACCCCTTAACGATGACATGGATGTTGGAGGGGGGGTTAGATGGAATATCCCCCAAATTCCCGGAGTTGCCTAGCACTCTTGCATCTATGGTGGAAATCCATCCACCGCTAAATCCAACGGCTAAGATTCGCCCTCGTTTAACACACAGGCTTAAGGGATTTCGGCGTTCTGTGCTAAACACCCTTTTCTCTACTCGCATATCTTCCAGAATCTTTCCATGTGGCTCTGACCTTCGGCCCTTTCGACTTATTCAATACACCACCCCAAATATCTAGAGTTATGAAACCTTGGACTCCCAAAGGGTCCACACTTACACGTGGCGGCGTGTTAAATGTAGAGGTAGGGACGGGTAGGTCCAGACCTTCGACTGATTAACCCCAGCGTTCCCACATCCCAAGTTCCTCGAAGTCCTGAACTCCTAGTGCCCCGAGTACTCTACCAAATTTTAGGCCAAGCAAGCATATGCCAGGGGGATGACAGGTGGCAAAAGGCATATATGACACATGGCCACATCAATGGGTGACACATGTCATGTTCCAATTGGCATATAAGGCATGTAAAAGGCGCGAATCAAGGTGACATGTGGCATGCAAAACATGGGTCCACATCACCCTAGGTGACGTCAACATGCCACGTCACTCCGGACTAACAACCTCTAGGAGTCTCTAGCTTCTCCTTCCTACGAAATCGCTCAGAGCTCCGAAGCCCAAAATTCCGCCAACAACCTCCCAATACCCCCTTTTTTTCCCATGGTCGAGATAGGTCCACATAGATCCACAAATCTATGACCTCTATCGCTTCGCGAATTTGGCATTTGGGAGCTTGTATGTCTAGTTTCCTTTTTACTCCCAGAGTGGTCAACGTCGGTCTAGATCCAACGGTCCTCATCACTTCGTGAGTTCGGCGTTCGGGGGTTCCACCTGTTTAACACTTCCTTTCTCCCAAAGTGGTCAACATCGAACTAACCAGGACGTAGATCCAACGTTCAGGGAAGATCTCGAAGATCCTTAGATCTATGGTCCTCCTCACTTCACGAGTTCAGCATTTTGGGTTTCCACCCGTTTAACACTTCCTTTTTCCCAGAGAGGTCAATGTCGAGCTCACCAAGATGTATATCCAACAGTCAGGGAAGATCTTGAAGATCCTCAAATCTACAACTTGCATTACTTTACTACCGGGAAGTGGATCAAGGTTTAACGGTGGGACAGGTCCCATGGTCACAGTCAAGGAAACCTCCAGATGTTGGTCAAACTCGTTGGTAACCGTACCAACAGGTTGCCTTCGGTTTCTTTCTAAGGTTGTAAATTCATAACATCTCGAAGCTCTGAATCTCCCGGAATTCCAAAGCCAAAATAGCTTAGCTCCTTTCGGACCTACCAAAGGGTTCCAAGGTCCTGATCATGTGGATTCCCTGACAATTCTCGAGGTTGCACGCTCAACTCTTAGCCGTGATTTGGTTAGGGTTGTGGACATGAGCCCTCGGTCCCACAAACAAATGGTTTGAAGGAGGTGCCCTCCCTCCACAGAGCTCAAATTTAGAAATCTATGAAGGTAAATTCAAGGGATCGACAAGACTGAAGTATTCCAGCAAAATCTGCCCCGACTCTTACATTACAAAATCAATCCTTGGGAAAAATTCCCTTTAGGACTTTCCAACCAACACAGGAATCAGAAACTTATTCTTAAATTCATTTGCAAACCCACATCTAAAATTTCTGCTGCTACTAAGCAAAGGCAAACAAAAACCATTCAAATACAGGGGTTCACAGAAAAATAATTAACATTTCTAATAATTAATCAAACAATGTAAATTTTAGTCACAAACACCGACATCCAACCACTCATTTCAATTCTAGAACACAGATAAGGAATACTTATCAAGAAACCATATAGTAAAGCAACTGTTAAAAGGGGTATCTATTTCCACCCAACCATAGGCACAAATAATCATGGACGGGTTTATCGCTGGCCACCCCCAATCTAGACCATGATGCTCTGAGAAAGACTCTTCCTTCTTGTTTAGTGACAGAGGCCACTCTCATCCTCCCACAGAAACTTGGAAAAACGGTTTTCTCTCCACCAAGCAAGGGGGACTGCAACAAGTGCTTCCTCAGACACTCCTCTTCTTTGCAACCCCATTTATCACCTTGAACTGAAAACGTTGCCAACAACTTCTTACACCCAGAGAAAGCTTGTTTTTCAGTTCTCTTCAGAACCATAGAGTTGCACACACTCTTATCCTTCAGGAAAAATGGTCTCCTGACTCATCTTCTTCACAATCCTCTCTTCTACCCACGAATCCCCTTCTTTTCTTGCCTTCCTAAGCAATAGTGTGTGGGTCTGAATCCCCATTTTGTGGTCAGGTCAGGAATTTTTTTATATCGATACTCTGCCTATCTCCTCATTGACTCTTGAGGAGGACTTGCCAACTACCAACCTGACTGACAATTTATTTTTGGGTCAGAGGACTATTATGGGTCTGAATAATTTAAATCCAGTAAGGTACTACTCTGTTGGGGTTCATCTCAACCATTGTTGGTTCCCCTCACCATCTCTCTCATGCATCATGATCTGCCTTGGAAAACCCCTTCAACAGTTATGCAACACTAACCATTTTATTTAATAACAAAAATACATACATTACATTTTATAACAAAAAGGTTCATCAATTCCAACATCCACACATATTCAGTCTTCCCATAGTATTTTGGCAAGTTATATTTATATTTATAAGTTGGCGGAAACAAGGGTGTTACAATCCCCTCCCCTTTAAAGGAACATCATCATCGATGTTCTACCTATCGATGTGCTCTGTATTTACAAAAGTAAACAAAAATGGGTATGTTTGTTTCATGGCATCCTCCATTTCCCATGTAGCTTCATCTGGACCAAAGTGTTTCCATTGCACCTTGACCTGTGCAATGGTTATGTTCCTGAGTGGGATTTCCTTCCTATCTATTATGTATTGTGGCTCTGGCAGGAATTCTCCCTCTAGTTCCACCTGAATCACATACCAATCAATTATATGATTAGAATCATGTACATATTTCTTTAGTAACGAAACATGGAAAACATTATGTGCCTTCACTATGGGAGGAAGTGCTAATCTATATGCTACAGGTCCCACTCTATCCAAAATTTCAGAGGGTCTACAATACCGAGGTGCCAGCTTGGCACAGGCTATCATTCTCAAGGAACTTTTTTGGGGTCTAACTCGGAGATACACATGATTCTCTACTTTGAACTCTCGAGGAGTCCTTTTATATGTTTGCATAGCTTTTTTGTCTATCCTGAGCTATTTTCAGATTTTTTTTTATCTGAACTACTTATTATTCCATTTCCTTTAGCATATCTGGCTCGATTGTAATTCTGTCTACTAGTTTATTCCAGCTTATTGGAATATTGCATTGTCTACTATAGAGGGCCTCAAAATGGATCATCTTCAATGACTCTTGATAGCCATTGTTATAAGCAAACTCTACCAGTGGTAGGTAGTCTTCCCACTTCTTGGGTTGATGCATTACATGCATCCTTAACATGTCCTCTAACACTTGGTTTACCCTCTCTGTCTTCCCATCAGATTGAGGGTGATAGGCTGTACTAAATAGTAATTTAGTTTCAAAACCAACGAACAGAGATTTCCAAAAGTTTGAAGTAAATTTTGTATCTCTGTTGGATATGATTTCCCTAGGCATGCCATGTAGTCTAAATATTTCTTTCATGAAAATATTGGCAATATATATTGCCTTGCAAGTTGATTTGACGGGAATAATGTGAGCAGCCTTTCTCAGTTTATCCACAACTACCATGATGGCGTCATTCTGTTTGGTTGATTTTGGTAACCCTGTGATGAAATCCATGGAGATGGTTTCCCATTTCCACTATGGGATTGGTAGGGACTGCAACAACCCTACTGGATGTCGGTGCTTTGCCTTAACCTATTGAAATTCTATACATTTAGCTAAGTAATCAACTATGTATTTTTTCAGTCCAGGCCAATAAAATAGTTTCCTAGTGGATGTGATCATTTTCTGATAACTAGGATGTGTTGTAAATGGTCTTTTGTATAGTTCATCCATTATGAACCTCCTCAACTCATCACAATTTGGAATATATAACCTACCTTTCTAAATTAGCAGGCCATCATTCAACAATTGATAACCCTCATACTTCATCCCTGTGGGATTTTGCTCTAAGTATGATTTCACAGCCTTGAAAAATGCATTTGTTTATTGTGCACTTTTGACTCTCTCCTTCACAGGTGCTTACAGTTGCCAAGTGAATCACTTTCATACTTCTTCTAAGGGCATCAACCACCCTATTTTATTTTTCTTTGATATGTTTGATTTCAAAATCAAAGTGACTAAGGAGAGCCATCCATCTAGCTTGTCTAAAATTGAGTTTTGGTTGATCAAACAAATATCTCAACCCACTATGGTCTGTCATAAGCACAAATATTCTACCAAGGAGGTAATGCCTCCACATTTTTAAATCATGTACTATGGCAGCCAACTCCAAATCCTAGGTCACATAATTGATTTCATGCTCCTTCAATTTTCTGGATTTGTAGCAAATCACATGTCCTTCTTGGATAAAGACTCCTCTGAGCCCTTCCTTGCAGGCATCTGTACACACAAGGAATTCTTTGTTTGGGTCCGCAATCTTCAGCACGGGTGCATTGGTTAGAAGGTATTTCAGTTGTTGGAATCTCTCTTCACATTCTGATGTCCAAATGAATTTAACTCCCTTTTTTCGAAGGGACGTGATTGGGCAACCGATCTTGGAGAATCTCTTTATGAACTTTCTATAGTATCCTGCTAGGCCCATAAAGGATTTGATATCAGATACATCCTTTGGGGTAGGCCAATCCATAATGGATTTGATTTTTTCAGGATCAATTGCCACTCCTTCAAAAATAACATGGCCTAAGTAATTAAATTGTTTTTGCAAAAAGTCACACTTGCTAAACTTAGCATAGAATTGATGTTCTCTTAGCACTTGAAGCACTAACTTGAGATGTTCTTCATGTTCTTCCCTACTCTTAGAATAGATTACGATATCATCAATGAAAACCAACACAAATCTATTCAAGAACTTACTGAGTACATTATTCATTAAGCGCATAAAATTGGTTGGTGCATTGGTAAGCCCAAATGGTGCCCATATATTGTCCTAAAGGTTGTTTGGTGGATGTCTTCATCCTTAATTCAGACTTGATGGTATCTAGACCTCGAGTCAATCTTAGAGAAAATTGTAGCACCTCTTAATTGGTCAAACAAGTCATCGATTCTTGGCAAGGGATACTTATTCTTAATGGTCATCTTATTAAGTTGTCTATAGTCTATGCACAACCTGAGTGTGCCATCCTTCTTTTTCACAAACAAGGTTGATGCTCCCCATGGAGACACACTAGGCTGAATGTAGCCTTTGTCCAACATCTCTTTTAGCTTTATTTTGACCTCAACTAGCTCTGGTGTACTCATTCTATATGGTATTCTAGACATTGACACCACTCCTGGTACAAGTTCTATTGAAAAGTCAATATCTCTTCTTGGAGGTAGACCCGATACCTCTTCTGGAAACACATCTTTATATTCTCTTAATATGGAATGGTTCTCTAGGCTTGGTTTATTGTTCTCAATAGAATTCAACACTTGTATTGCATACAAATGACACCCTTTTCTGTAATACTTCTTCACTTGAAGGGTTGATATTTGTCTCACTGAGACGTGATTTTGAATTCCTTGTAGAGTTATTTTTCTCCCTTTTTCATCTTCACACTCCAAAGTTTTATTGTAACAGTCCAACTTGGTTTTATGGGCATCTAACCAGTCCATGCCAATCAATAGGTCATAGGATCCTAAAGGGAGCATGTTTAGGGTTTCTTGGGTGGGTAATTCATTCATAATGAATTGGCATGCTAGTATGACCTCTATTACCTTTCTTTTGGTTCCAGTGGCTAGTTGTACCAACCATGATTTAACATGTTTTACTTGTTGCAATTTACATTTCTCAACAGTTTGAGGGGTAACATAAATCATATTAGAACCAGGGCCAATTAAAATGGAAACTCAATGGTTGACAATCATACCTTCCATATCCACCATTGAAGCTTGGTGGCCAACTTGTCTATTATCCAAGGTTGCATAAATTTGTGGCATGCTCCTAGCCACATCATTGATTGTGGTAGCCTCCTGGATGTTGTAGACCCTCCTATTGTCTTGTTGCCTATGTGGGAAATCCCTCAATAGATGTTCTTCTCCACAACCCCAACATTTCAAGGGTTCTCTCTTGGTATTATTAGTCTTACCTGGGGTTGTTCCAAAGGGTTTATTACCACTCTGAGATGGAAAATTCTGTTGATATACACTTTTAGTAAGAAAGTTCATCTTAGAACTTTTCCCATGATTTTTAAATCTTGAGGATTTAAACCCCTTCTTCTTGAATCCCAAAGTACTTTTCTTCTTCCATTCCTTATGAGGTTCTGCCTTATTCTTGAATTTATCATAGCAATACCTTGCCTTCTGGATGGTGTCTTCTAAATTCTTTGGTTCATCAAATTCAATTTTGTCCCGGAAGGACTCAGGAATTCCACTAATAAATCGTTGCATCTTTATCTTTTCATCCTTTATGTAGAGCACATACCTTATCAACTCAAGAAATTTGTTGATATATTCATCTATTGTGAGTTTCCTTAGCTTGAGTTCATAGAACTCCTTGGTCTTTCCATCAAAATACTTTTCCGACAGATACTTCTTCTTGAAGTACTTCTCAAATTGTTTCTATGACAAGTCATTCTCATGGATTCCTTTCACATTCCTGAGGTCCTCCCACCAAATGGAGGCCTTTCCATTCAAGTTGAAAATGGATATTTGATCCTTTAAGTTTTCAGAGTAGCCATGGACTCTAAAGTACTTCTTCAAGCCTAGCAGTCAAACTTTTGTTTCTTCCCCCTTTTTAATTTCTCCATCGAAAGTGGGTGGTTTAGATTTCTTAAACTCTTCAGGGTCATGGCTCTTGGAATGTTTCCTCTTCTTTCTTCTCCTCTAGGAATGTGAACTAGTTTTTCTACTAGAGGATTCTTCCGTTGAGTGTCTCTTGGCTCCATGTTGGGCCTTCTTTGGGGTGCTCCTCCTTGTGTGGCCACTTTGAGGACCGTGCTTTTGTATCTCAGGTGGAATTTGAGTTTTCTTAGTATGATGTCTGTCCACATCACTGACTGTTGGTGCATGTTGCAGTTGCCTTTGTATATCTGATAGGCTTTGCAGTAGGACTGCGTTAATTTTAGTTTGTTTTTCCTATTCTTTTATCGGTCTTTCATCGTCAACCTTACAACTCTGTAATTTCACCATGAGGCTTCTTATGGTTTCAGCTAAATAGGGAGGGGTTTCCACCGCTCTCCTCTCATCAAATTCCTCTTCTCTATTGTGGGAGCTTTCCCCCAACTCATGGTGTATCACCATTCTTTACGTTGTAGTTTTCATGTTGTCCACTAACTACCTGAGTGTTGATAAAACATTTTATGTTAGTTAATTATCTACTAGTTTATAAACAGCACATACAATTTGTAAGGGAAGTCAACTTCTTTATTTGGAATACTAGCAACACACAGTTCAAATTTTTAAATCATATAACAACAACAAAAAGTTTCATTCTTCTCTTCAACAGTGGTTTAAATAAGTTTCTTATGAATGGTGTAAGATAAGGTGTTACCCTTAAAAGTTCTCTAATAAGATTTTTATGTGACTCGTTCATGAGCCCAAGCAGGCCAAGTGTTGTTGCCCGCTTTGATACCACTTTGTAACACATCCGACCCCTAAGTACCTTTTTAAGGGATGGGACATCAAAATTTTGCTTTCCTCAATCATCTCGAATCCTCTTCTCGAGATCTCCATCATCTTTTGTTCGTCAAAATCTTTCTAGCAACTAATACCATGCTCGAATCTAATCTCTGGATTGGAAGTTATGCCTTTCCAAAGCTCTTCGAGCATCGTTGGTCAAGGGCCATGTGGCACCCACGTGGGTTCACCTTATTCATACCATCCCACCTAGCATGGATTCGACCAAGGTTGTCACCCTTTAACGATGACATGGCCACTAGAGGGGCGATTACAAGGAATGTCCCTCGAAGTCTCGGAGTTCCCTATCACTCATGCATCTATGGTGGAAATCCATCCACCATTAAATCCAACGGTTGATATTTTCCCGTGTTTATTGCATAGGCTAAAGGGATTTCCGCATTGAACGCCCTTTTCTCTACTCGCATATCTTCCAGAGTCCCGAAACCCCAAAATCCTGCCACGTGGTTCCGGCCTTCGACCCTTTCGACTTATTCAATACACCACCCCAAATCTTCGGAGTTCTGAAACCTCAAACTCCTGAAGGGTCCACACTTACATGTGGCAGTGCGTTAAATGTAGAGGCAGGGGCAGGTAGGTCTGGGCCTTCGACCGATTAACCCCAGTGTTCCCACATCCCAAGTTCCCTGAAGTCTCGAACTCCTAGTGCCCCAGGTACTCTACCAACTTTTAGGCCAAGAAAGCATACACCAAGAGGATGACACGCAACAAAGGGCATAGATGAAACGTGTCACGTTCCAAATGGCATATAAGGCCTGTAAAAGGCACGAATCAAGGTGACACATGGCATGCCGAACATGGGTCCACGTCATCCTAGGTGATGTCAGCATGCCACATCACTCCGGACTGACAACCTCCGAGTGTCTCTAGCTTCTCCTTCCTGCGAAATCGCCCGGAGTTCCGAAGCCCGAACTTCTGCCAGCAACCTCCCAATACCCCTTTTTTTCCCATGGTCGAGATAGGTCCACGTAGATCCATAGATCTACGGCCTCTGTCGCTTCGCGACTTTGGCATTCGAGAGCTTGGTTGTCTAGTTTCCTTTTTACTCCCGGAGTGGTCAGCGTCGGGCTAACCACGGTCTAGATCCAACGGTCAGGAGGGATCCCGATGCGTCCTCGGATCGACGGTCCTTGTCTCTTCGCGACTTCGGCGTTTGGGGGTTTCGCTCGTTTAACACTCTTGTTCTCCTGGAGTGGTCAATGTTAGATTGACCATGACGTAGATCCAACAGTCAGGGAAGATTCTGAAACATCCTTGGATCTATGGTCCTCGTCACTTCGCGAGTTCGACGTTTGGGGGTTCCACTCGTTTAACACTCCCTTTCTCTTGGAGTGGTCAATGCCGGATTGACCACGACGTAGATCTAACGGTCAGGGAAGATCCCGAAGATCCTCAGATCTACGAACCTCGTCACTTTGCAAGTTCAGCGTTCAGGGTTTCCACCCATTTAACACTCTCTTTCTCCCGGAGTGGTCAACTTCGGGGGCTAACCATGACGTAGATCCAACAGTCAGGGAAGATCTCGAAGATCCTCATATCTACGACTCGCATTACTTTACGACCGAGAAGTGGATCAGGGTTTAACGGTGGGACAGGTCCCACGGTCACAGTCAAGGAAACCGCCAGATGTCATTCAACCTCGCTGATAACCGTACCAGCAGGCTGCCTTCGGTTGGTTTCGAAGGTTGTAAAGTCATAACATCCCGGAGCTCCGGACTCCCGAAGTTCCGAAGCCAAAATAGCTTAGCTCCTTTCAAACCTAGCGAAGGGTTCCAAGGTCCTGGTCATGTGGATTCCCTGACAAGTCTCGGGGCTGCACTCTCAACTCTTAGCCATGATTTGGTTAGGGATGTGGACATGAGCCCTCAGTCACATAGACGAATGGTTTGAAGGAGGCGCCCTCCCTCCACAGAGCTCGAATTTAATAACCTGCGAAGGTAAATTCGAGGGGTCGACAAGACTGAAGTATTCCAGCGAAATATGCCTCGACTCTTACATTACAAAATCAATCCTTGGGAAAAATTCCCTTAAGGATTTTCCAACCAGCACAAGAATCGTAAACTTATTCTTAAATTCATTTGCAAACCCACATCTAAAAGTTCTCCTGCTGCTAAGCAGAGGCAAATAGAAACCATTCAAATATAGGGATTCACAGAAAAACAATAAAAATTTCTAATAATTAATCAAACAATGCAAATTTTAATCATAGACATAGACATCCAACCACTCATTTCAAATCTAGAACATAGATAAGGAATACATATCAAGAAACCAGATAGTGAAGCAACTGCTAAGAGGGGTGTCCGTTTCCACCCAACCATAGGCACAACAACTCCTGGACGGGTTTACCGTTGGCCACACCCTAGCTAGATCATGATGCTCTAAGAAAGACTCTTCCTTCTTGTTCAGTGATAGTCCGGGACGAAGGCCACTCTCCTCCTCCCACAAAAACTTGGCAAAACGGTTTTCTCTCCACCAAGCAAGGGGACCTGCAACAAGTGCTTCCTCAATCACTCGTCTTCTCTGCAACTCTGTTTATCAGCTTGGACTAAAAACGCTACCAGCAACTTCTTGCACCCAGAGCAAGCTTGTTTTCAGTTCTCTTCAGAACCAGAGAGTTGCACACGCTCTTCTCCTTCAGGAAAAATGGTCTCCCGACTCATATTCTTCGCAATCCTCTCTTTTGCCCACGAATCCCCTTCTTTTCTTGCCTTCCTCAGCAAGATTGCATGGGTCTGAATCCCCATTTCATGGTCAGGTCAGGAAGTTTTTCACATGGATACTCTGTCCATCTCCTCATTAACTCTTGAGGAGGACTTCCCAACTACCAGCCTGACTGGTAATTTATTTCTGGGTTAGAGGACTGTTCTGGGTCTGAATAATTTAAATCCAGTAAGGTACTAGTCTGGTGGGGGTCATCTCAACCATTGTTGATTCCCCTCACCATGCATCATGATCTACCTTGTGGGGGTCTTTCTCATGCATGCATCGTGATCTACCTTGGCAAACCCCTTCAGCAGTTATGCAACACTATCCATTTTATTTAATAACAGAAATACATACATTACCTTTTATAACAAAAAGGTTCATCAATTCCAACATCCACACATATTCAGTCTGTCCATAGTCTTTAGGCAAGTTATAGTTATATTTACAAGCTGGGAGAAACAGGGTGTTACATTATAGTACAGTTGTTATATTTTAATAGTAATAACAAGAATGTCACTTATTCTCGAGGATGGAATCAAGTCTCAATTGGATACCTCATCTCACTGAAATTAAGGAGCTATTACAAAAATAATAAATTCAATTGAGGGAATTTAAAAGCTGCAAATAACATGGCTATGAAACTACTATTACAGAAGATCGAGTAATCAAAGGACAGCTGGTAGAATTATTGAACTAATTAGAGGATGAATAGCTACAGACCCCTACAATTTAGTAAGAAAAAGACACCTAGTGGTTGAGGTGTCAAACCCTCCAAAGTGGTCTTATCTTTAGATTATATTTCATAAATTGGTTCCAGATTTGAAAATAGATTCTGAGGCAACATTTGAGCAACCAATTCTAGAAATGAAGACATCAACTATTCAGCAGTTGAGCATGTACAAGGATATAAAAGAAGCAGCTGAGGACTGTGAAAGGGGCAGTAGGTTAGGAGATTTTGGCAGTGTGACTGTGTCTTTTGAATGAAGCCCATAGGGCGATTGTAATTTTCTCTGGCATGATGGTTTAATTCAAGGATTCATGGCTCATTCTCAGTAGAGCCTTGTGATTTCTTCTTATTTTTTGTGTTAAGCCTCTTTTATTTCCATCTATGTTCTTCTTATTTAACCTGTAAAATTTGCCGTAAGATTATCTTGTGTTATAAGTGTATCAACTTGGTACAACAACCACTGATGCAATTATAAAAGGAATCATCAAAGATTACAGATTTCCAATATATTGGACCTGTGGCTTTATCACTTAGCCTTGTGAGAAAGGTATGAAGTATTCATTCTTATTTCATACAATATCGATCATAGCCCAGATATATTTTGTTCCTTTACAGGTTATCTAACAGGTGTTATGTTTCTGGATTCAAATATTGTGCTCAGTCCATACACATGTATTTTATCTTTGCTGGACTCATTGTCTAAATCCCCAGTAAACCACCCTTCTTCATCTCAGATTTGCAGGGACTTCCTCGTTCACTGTTACACCTGAAATTTAGTATTCTTCTCTTTTTCTTCCAACTTCCATTATCAAATTTTGTGCTCTATCAGATGAGACTCCATGCCCAATGGATTAGACCTCTGGTCTGAGGGATTTACAATCTTTTATTCCAGTTTTTTACCATTTTTGCTCTCAACCCTGTCTACCATGTTGTATGTTGTTTTTACCTTTTCAAATCTGGCATTCTGTGCTTAATGTGAGAGCTGTTGCTTAGTGACCGTGGGCAGCCAGCAGTTTTAAATTGGATGAGGGAACCCCCTCTGGTCTAAGAGCCAGCTTGTGACCTGAAGATTGGTTTAAAGATGTCTTGGCATGGTTTCTAAAACAGTTGGAAGCCATCTCAAGTTACAACAAGATGTAAGCCAAATAAGCTTACCCATGAATCCAATCAATGAATGATACTTGGATGGTCATCCTTTGTGACTCTTAATTATGAACATCAACTTAAGGTTTAAATATCACTTCAGTTATTTCCTCTCAAAAATGTATCTTCCTCTATCCGCAACCATTCCTTTTATTCTGGCAACTTATAATAGAGCCAGATAACATATTTTGACCATGCCTTGCAGCAAAATAAATGATATTAATGAGAGAGGTTATGCATTTTCCCTCATTATTATCAAGTAATACCACCCTTGAAATAATGTAAGAGGTTGGAATCCCTTACAATGATTTATTTCTCTATAATATTGGAGTATAGTGGCACTGTGGCTCACGCCACTGACATGAAAGCTCATAAACACACCCGAAAAGGTGTCCCAAGGGGTGAGACTGTAAGCTGAAAAGCAATGGTCAAATCTCACCATGATAGTAGAAATGTGTTTTGCTTGGCACACTACTCCATGTCATGTGCTATAAAATTCGTGTCAGGCACATACCCTGCTCCCTTCATCTGTCTATACAAACTTTCCAACAATGCATATATTTTATCTGTTTGAGAGTGTGACCTATCCCCAACAACAAATGTATGCACACTGTTCTTGACCTCAATCCAGCTGCAACCTGGTTTCTTTTTTACCCCCCTATCTCTCATCAACATTCTCACCTTTGCTGCCTCATCCCACCTACCAACCTTTGCGTAAATATTTGAAAGAGATACATATGCAGCAGCATTCTGAGGTTCCAACTCAAAAAGGTGTTCTGCTGCAAATTTTCCTAGCTCCATATTTACATGAAGTTGACAAGCACCAAGCAATGCCCCCCACACAACAGCATCAGGTTGACATGGCATACTTTTAATCAATTTATCTGCCTCATCAAGGTGGCCAGCGCGACCAAGAAGGTCAACCATGCAAGCGTAGTGATCTGCCTCTGGTGAGATGTCATAATCTTGATTCATGGATTGAAAATAGATCTGCCCTTCATTGACTAGGCCAGCATGGCTACATGCTGACAGAACACCAATAAACGTGATGTGGTTGGGCTTCACACCCGACTGCTGCATTTGTTCAAAGAGTTCAAGTGCCTCATTGCCGCTTCCATTCTGGGCATATCCTGTAATCATTGCATTCCACGAGATCAGATCTCTTTCCTGCATTTTGTTCAGAACTTGAAGTGCACTATCAATATCTCCACATTTTCCATACATGGTGATAAGTGCATTACATACAAGCACATCTGAACGAAATTCTTTCTTGATGATGTAGGTATGAGCCTGCTTTCCCTTCCCCAATGCTGCTAGGTCAGTGCATACACTTAAAACACCAGTGAAGGTGGACTGGTCTGGATTTACACCTGCTTGATGCATATGGAAGAAGAGTTCCAGAGCCTCTTCACATGCATATACTGTAATCATGGCATTCCATGAAACCAAATTTCGACCTGGCATTTTTTTAAAGACTTGGAGTGCATCTTTCATCCTCCCATTTTGGAGATATGCTGTAATCATGGCATTCCATGAGACCACATTTCGTATAGGCATTTTATCAAAGCATTTCTGTGCATCTTCAATTCTTCCATTTTCAGCATACGCTGCGATCATGGCAGTCCATGAAACTACATCTTGTTTGGCCATTCTCTCAAAAACTTGGCATGCATCATCTATTCTCCTGTGTTTTGCATACATAGTAACAAGAGCATTTCCAACAGAGAGATTTGACTCAAATCCCTTACTTATGATGTGGGCATGGACCTGTTTTCCTAGCTGTAATGCATCCGAACTAGCACACGCACTCAAGACACTCGAGAAGGTGAACTCATCTAACTGTATATCTCCACTTTGCATTTTAATAAATAGTTTCAGGGCAGCGTCATTATGTCCATTCTGAATGTATCCTGTGATGATCGCATTCCAAGAAATCACATTTCGTTCAGGCATTTTCTCAAATAATTGTTTGGCATCATCCATTCTCCCATTCTGGGCATACCCATTAACCATAACAGACCATGAAACCACATTCCATGTAGACATCGTGTTAAACACTTTATGGGCATCGATCAACGCCCTGCACTTGGAATACATATCAATGAGGGTACTCCCCACATGAACATCTGACTCAAATCCAGTTTTTATGATGTGCCCATGGAACTGCTTCCCTTGTTTCAGATCAACCTGGCTCGCACATGCCTTTATAACACTCACAAAGGTGCATTGATTCGGTTTGTTTCCTTCCCACTCCATTTGGTTAAAGAGTAGCAAGGCCTCCTCATCAAACCCGCTCTGTGCATATCCTGCAATCATTGCATTCCATGAGACCACATTTCTTTCTACCATTATATCAAATAGTTGGCGTGCATCCTCAATTTTCTCATTCTGTGCATACCCTGTAATCATGGCAGTCCATGAAACAACATCTCTATCAAGCATTTTATCAAACACATTTCTTGCTTTGCTCACACTCCCACATTTAGCATACATATTGATCAGCGCATTCCCCACGGCAACACCATTTTCAAATCCTATCTTCATAATCTGCGCATGAACCTGCAAGCCATGTTCCAGTGCTTCCAACCCTGCAATAACACTAAGCACATTTGAAAATGTAAAGTGGTTCGGCTTCATACCCTCCAGCTGCATCTGCCCAAAAAGCACAAGAGCCTCTATACCATCCCCACTCCGACTGTATCCCGCAATCATAGCATTCCAAGTTACCATGTTTCGTTCAGGCATTTCGTCAAACAACTGGCGTGCATCTTTAATTCTCCCACTCTGCGCATAACCAGCGATCAGGGAAGTCTGTGACACAACATTTCGTTCAGGCATTTTGTCAAACACTTGGCGAGCAAACTCCAATTTCCCACATTTGACATACATAACCACAAGCTTCATGTCCACCAGCTTGAATCCACTTATTATCATGTGGGCGTGGACGATCTTAGCCTCTGCAATTGCTCTCACGTCCCCGCAGGCTTTCAGAAGAGGAATGTATGTGTTCGACTCGACACGCATGCCCAACTGATCCATGAGAATCACCACATCCAGAGCCTCTTTCAATCGCCCCTCATCACACAATTTGCTAAAACTTTCATCGGTTTTCCCGAATATCAGGTTGCCAAGCTCACCCATTTGTTTTTTGTTTGCATAATTGGTGTCACTGAGATTGGATGTGTTCAATTTCTGATGCCGGAGTTTTACAGAATACAAATACTGTGAATGATTTTGCAGTGTTCGTAACAGGGTTGGGATACTGATGTGTTTCATCTTAATGAACAGCGAACTGACAATGTAGAGATCGAGGGAATTCACCGTTTGACTTCATGGGAGAAAACGCCCGTTGTAATTCCAAATCTCTCGATCAAATATATGATGTTAAGTTAATTTTACACTAAAGGATCCTCTTTCTAGTCACAACTATGATAAAAATTGGTATAGTGAATAATTTTGGTAATACTGTGAATTATTTGCAGTGTTCGTGACAGGGTTAGGAGACTGAAGTGTTTCATGTGCGAACTGAGAATAGAATTTAGAAGTCCAGGCAATTCACCGTTCGATTTCACTGGAGAGAACGGCTGTTGTAAATCCAAATCTCTCCATCTATCTATACTCAATTTCGTATGGAAGCATTCTTTTTTAATTATGATTATTGATAAAAATTTAAGGGTGATAATAGAGTTATTATGAGACTAAATTCAACTTTTATCCTTTGTTAAATTTGATGACTCTAAATTTATATAGAACTGATATATCTAAGGTTAAGAAAAATTTAAGCTGGTTTAATAAATTAAATTTTTCGTAAATTTTATATATATTTAATTTTTTTTATTGTTTTAAAATATAATTTATCTTTAGTTTAGATGTTTAAAGAGATTAATAATACGTTATGAAACTTTGCTTCAAACTTTCATAGCATTTCCCAAAAATCATTATCAAAATTCAAACATCTTGAACAATATTCATAATATCTATATTTGTATCTCATAATCCTAGAATTTTATTCAATTACTTAAATATATGATTGTTAGGGTAAGATAACGAATTGAGATTAGAGTTTTCAACATTCATGAACTTATTGACAACTAGTAATGTGTGCAATGTGTCAAGTGAATATTAGGGCTTAAGATCCTCTTTAAACCCTAAAAAAATAGTAGAAGATTAAGGCTTCTACTGAATTGGTGGTTTAAGGATGACCACAAACTCTGAGTAAAGAGTTGATAATACTCTCAAAATCAAAAGCTAGCGGAAACAGAAAGTCTTCTACTAAATGTCATGGTTTCAAGTTGACCATAAACTAACCAAACAAAGAACATCTACAAATGTTGATAATGCTCTATGAAAATGTAACAAGCAGAACTTCCATGTCTTCTACTTAATTGGTGGTTTCAAGCTAACCACAAAATATCAAGAGCTCAAAAACTATGAAGAAATGGTTTCATGATTACCACAAACCAATAATCTGATTGTATGTCCAGGAACAAGGTTGCAATCTTGTTTCCCATTTGATCATTTGTTCACAGGCTCTAAAACAAACTTGGAATCTGACTGAAAACTTTAGACCCCCTGTAAGGGACAAGTTCAAATTCCCTTGACCATAATGTGTATGTTTTCCACAATGCATACAAGGATGAAGATCTAAACATTGATCTTTCATATGTCCAACTTTATCACAATGTTGGCATTTCAATATTATTCATCGACTTCATCGACTTCACTAATTTGGTTGTGAGTAGACTAAGAAATTTTTTGAACAGAAACAAGTTCATAATGGTTTTTCTTTTGTCACAGATCTTCTTGCAGGAGTTGTGACTCGAGCTGTAAAAACTCAAGTGTATATTTTTAATTATGTAAACAATTTTTAATGCAAGAGGGAGTTGTCTTGTCAATTGTGACTGTGTTGACATCATAAGATAATAAGATAGAAGTAGAGTGTTCAGTGACTCTACCAAAACATTAATTTGAGCCATCCATTAATTTGAGCCATAAAAATAGAACGAAAAGAAGGCTTCTTGCAATTCCACCCTTTTACAATAATCCAACTCCAAGAAAAAATTTAAACTCAACAAAAAGGTGTTTGACTTCAACAAAAAATGCACCCAATTACAATCATAATTCAATTCAACAGTAATAATGTGATACTCACAAAAGGAACAACAGTAAGTATCACAAATTGCAAGTCATAAAATTATGAACAAACACAAGTCTAGAATGCAGAGTTGAATTATTCTGCAAGAGAGAAAATTCTGAAGAAACAAAAGTCAAGAATGCAGGAGTTGAATTATTCTTTAAAATTTTCGATGATGTGTATGTAAATCTCTGAAATTTGTAGACAGTGGTTTGATCTCTGCAATGAAATCAAGAAACATGTATCCAAATTCTTTGTTACTGGGATACCATGAATTTCTTGACATCGACTCAACCAAGCGGCTCCAAGCAATAGCACAAAAGTCAAACGATAGCAGATAAAAAAATACTTTCAACTGAAAGGGTACCGACTCCAACAAGTTTGAACAGGCCGCAATGCCTTTCCTTCAATAACCAGCAGCTTCAAACAACAACTCCCTTCTCACGTAATCTTCCACGCGGGGACTCCTTTGACGGGTTCGTGACATTAAATGAGAGTTCTTACTCCCTCTCATGATGCGATCTTTTTTAATCTTTTCCAGCGGAGGATTTCTATAGTTACTGGCAATTTCACAACAACAAGGTGGCTGGGAGACTCTTTCAGTAATACTTTTGGCAACGATTCTCATGGCAGCAGTGAATTTCTTTCACACAGGAAACAATTTATGTACCCAGGCGACTTTTCTTTCCACACAGTCTTACGCAGGTCCTTACGACCCTCTCAATTGCAGCACTAACACCAACAACAAATAGGAAAGTCAAAAAAAAAATCTCACGGCCTCAAAAAACAAAAAAACTCTTCGTTTTAAACACTTCTTATATGAATGCAAGAATAAATCTTTCTGCCACTGCATAAAATAATAAATAATTTTTTTTTAAACTAATGTAGGCTTACGGATAGCTTCTCGGTCTTCGTCCTCACAGAAGGTATCCACGAATCTTGCACGTACCAAGATAGATCTTGGCGCAGCTGCATTTCATCTTCAACATTATTTCTGCAGGTTCATAAACGTGTTATGATAACATTGTTAACAATATAGCCAAGAAAGTAAATAACTAATTGTTGATAATTCTAGCTTTACGAGACATTCTCCATGTCGTTCTCCTAGGGACTGAGTTGAGACAACGTGTGACAGAGTCCATGTGATGGGTGTGTGATACTCCTCTAGACTGAGTTGAGATGACGTCTGTGGTCTCTTGCCGTGCTCCTCTGGAGTGAGTTGAGATGACTTGAGATGGTCTCATGTCGGACTCCTATGGACTTAGTTGAGTCGACTTAAGATGACTCTCCAGATGGTACTCCTATGGATTTAGTTGAGTTGATCTGTTGAGTGTGACGTCCCTTTGGATGAGCACAAGTGGACGAGCACTAGAGGATGTGAGAGATCCTTGCTATATTGTCTAAGAGTAAGATTTTTTGTGTAACCCTAATTTTGTATTGTGAAGGGTACAAGTCGGCCCCACCATCTAAAGATAATTAATATTGTGTAAAGATTAATTATAGTTATGAGTTGTACAAGTCGTCCCTATCATCTGTTGATGAGTTAGGTCATGTATAAATAAGGGAGATACATCTCCATTGTGGATCATATCTCAGTCTTTCAATGCATACTTGGAGAGTTGTAATTTAGTGCGCACTTCTCTCCTGTGCCATCTTTGTTGGTCATAGAGCACCCTCTTTTGTGCGCTAGGGTTTGTGGTGAAAGGGTGATCTTCTCTTGACTCTATAGCAATGGATTGTTGAGTTTTTTCCTTGATTGAGAAGGGTTTTCCCAGGATAACTTCTTGTGTCTTGTGCATGGTTATTCTTCTTGTTATCTTGGTTACTGCAACTATTGTATATTGTATTGTTGCATTGTTTATGGTTCAAGTTCATGCTAAATTGAAAAGAAACTACACGTGCTTGAGCTAAGCATTAAAATTTAACATGGTATCAGAGCAGTGTTCCTAAAGAGCCATTGCACAAGCTACTCCAACACTTTCAATCTAGTCGTCACCTTCTTGCTGCAACTGCAAAAACGACCCCTTCCATTTTCCTTGTCAAGCCTTTGGGCCTAATTTTCGCACAGGCGGGTACGGCCTAGTTCAGCGCACCACCTGCAACTCTCAGATCACAAATTGAAGAAGTTTTGATTTTTGGCCCTAGGGTTTCTAGGGTTTCTGCAAATTTCGGCCGCTAGGGTTTATGCGGGTCATTGAGGAATTTTGCAGCTCATTGGGGTTCTTTTGACTCTCCAAGGCTTATTTTTGGTAGTCATAAGTCCAAAGAAACCTAGGGTTTCTAGCCTATCCATCAGGTTTTCCGAAGCTAGGGTTTCAAGCCTAGCCATTAGGGTTTGTGAAGAATCTGCAAGCCATGAGGAACAGAACTTTGGTGGAAGATAGGCTTGATGGGTCAAACAACTTTAGGTCCTGGAAGTCAAGATTACACATCACTCTAGAAGAGAGTGACATATTGATATTGATAGAAAAGACTCTACCAACAACAACCAATGAAGAGAAGGTTGAATGGAAGACAGATGATGTCAAAGCCAGGAAGATAAGCATCTACTCAGTAAGGTACTATATCTACCTGGGATGAAAAGGAACCTCGTCTCTGTTTCTTCCTTAGAGGATAAATGCTACAAGGTTTATTTCTCTGAAGGAAAAGTTCTTGCATGGCACAAGAACTCACACATGGATTTTTCCTTGGTGATTGGTGTTCGAGAAAACAGTTTTTACATATTGATTGTCCGACTAGTCTAGGCCTTGTTACAGGACACTATTAGCTTGAGAGAGATATGGCATAGGAGACTTGCTCATTTACATTATAGATCCCTTCTCGCTCTGGGGAAGATGGTGATAGGCCTTGTAGAGATACATATCGAGCATGATGTTGTTTGCAGAGGTTGTGTTCTTGGCAAGAATGTCAAGGGGTCCTTTTCGAGCAACGACAATAGATCCAAGGGGATCTTGGACTTGATACATACAGATGTTTGTGGACCCATGACTATTGCTTCCTTAAATGGATATTTGTACTATGTTCTCTTCATCGATGATCACTCTCACAAGATGTGGATTTACTTCTTGAAGACCAAGGATGGAGTCCTTGCGAGATTTCAAGAGTTTAAAGCTCAGGTTGAGAACTTGACCCAGAGGAGGATCAAGGTGTTGAGATCATATAATGGAGAATACTACACCTCCATGGATTTTAGTGATTTATGTATTGAGGCAGGGATCAAGAGGGAGTACATTGTTCCTTATAACCATCAGTAGAATGGGGTCAGAGAGGAAAAACAGATCCATTGTTGAGGAAACCAAAGCAATGATACATTATTAGAATCTAACTATGATTATGTGGGCAGAGGCATCCATGAAAATAATGTACGTTAAAAACAGGAGTCCTCATAAGATTATGAAGAATATGACTCCCGAAGAAGCCTTCACCGGAGTGAAGCCTGAGGTTGGACACTTCAGGATATTTTGATGTCCAGTATACTTTCATGTACCCAAGGAGAAGAGGACCAAGCTACACCCTTCATGCAGAAAGGGTACATTTATGGGGTATAGTGAATCTTCAAAGACATACTGGATCTACATCCTTGGTAAGAGACAGATCAAGGTTAGTAGAGATGTCACCTTTGAGGAAGAGATATCCTTTCAAAGATCCAGAGAATCTCAGATGGAGATTGACAGTGAGAAGAAGGAAGAGATGGTACTTTCTCCCCCTTTAGCAGTTCAGAGGGAGACAGTTACAGATTTAGTTGATCTAGTTGATCCCGTAGCTCCAGTTGATTTTCCTAGAAACATTGCAATAGGCCAGAAGAGGCCTGCATGGACTTGAAAAACTATGCATGTGGCAAAGGGACATGCAGCTACTCGAGGTACATTCTGAGAGAGAAAGAGACCATAGATATTTTCGAGCTATGTTTCAGCTATGAGCCACATCATTGATATTGAGCCTTCTTATCATGGAGAAGCAGCAGGTCAGCAGGTTTGGAAAGATGCCATGACTAAAGAGTATCAGTCCATCATGAAGAATAATCTGTGGGATATTGTTCTGAGACCGGAAGGGAAGTCTGTAGTGACTTCCAAGTGGATCTATAAGATCAAACATGCAGCTGATGGAAGTGTTTAAAAGTACAAAGCGAGATTTGTGGCTAGAGGATTCTCTCGGGTGGAGGGAATAGATTATGAGGGGACATTTTCTCCTATTGCTCGATACACTTCCATCTATACGATTATTGCCCTTACAGCATCCATGGGTTGGAGACTATATCATATGGATGTGAAGACATCATTTCTCAATGGTGAGATTGAGGAAGAAGTTTACATCAAGCAACCAGATGGATTTGTGATACATGAGAAGGAGTCTCATGTCTGTAGGTTGAAGAAATCCATATATGGACTAAAGCAGGCACCTCGAGCATGGTATGAGAAGATTGATGGATACTTGATGAGTTTGGGCTTCAACAAGAGTGTTGTTGATCCCATCCTATACTACAACATTGTTGGTGACAAGTGCCTGATTTTGATCCTATAAGTTGATGACTTATTTCTCACCGGTTCAGAAAGCCTTATTGTTGAATCCAAGTGTGCATTAGCTTCTAAATTCGAGATGAAGGACCTTGGTATGATGCACTACTTCTTGGGACTAGAAGTGTGGCAGAGGACTGATGAGATTCTCCTGAGTCAGGGGAAATACACAGTTGAGATATTGAATAAATTTGGGATGACAGACTGCAAATCCATGCCTACATCGATGGTGATGGATCTGAAGAAACTGAGAGAGACTTATTCTGATTCAGGCGAGACTGATCCACATATTTGCATACAGATGATTGGATCATTGATGTATATGGTTAACACCAGACCTGATATATGCTATCTAGTGAATGCGCTCAGTCATTTTATGAGTCAGTCGAGACAGACACACTAGATATCAGTGAAGCATGTGTTGAGATATTTACGAGGCACAGTTGGATATGGACTGAGATATGCCTTAGGTGTAGACATGAGATTGCAGGGATATGTCGATGCAGATTGGACATGGAGCACAATGGACCGAAAGATAACCTCTAGTTGTTGTTCTACTTTGGGATCTTCCATGGTTTCCTGGTGCAACAGGAAACATACTTATGTGGCTTTGAGTACTGCAAAAGCATAGTATATTGCATTATGTATGGTAGTCCACGAAGCAGTGTGGATTCACAAGATCCTTGCAGACTTATTTGGACATGAGATGGATTCCATAGTTATCCATTGTGATAACCAGAGTTGTGTGAAACTCTCAGAGAATCTTGGGTTTCACGATAAATCGAAACACATCGAAATCAAATACCATTACATCAAAGATATGGTGCAGAGGAAAGTAGTACATGTACAATACCTTTCTACACATGAGCAAGTTGCAAATGTCTTCACCAAACCACTTGCCAGGACAAAGTTCGAGTACTTTTGTGAGAGACTTGGCCTGGTGGAGAATGCCTCCCTAGCTGAGAGGGAGTGTTGATTATTGCATCTTCATGAGACATTTTGTAGGTCGTTCTCCTCTGGACTGAGTTGAGACGATCTGTGAGAAATCCCATGTGATGGGTGTGTCATACTCCTCTAGACTGAGTTTAGATGACGTGTGTGGTATCTTTTCTTGCTCCTATGGACTTAGTTGAGATGACTTGAAATGGTCTCATGTCGGACTCCTATGGACTTAGTTGAGTCGACTTGAGATGGCTCTCTAGATGATACTCCTATGGACTTAGTTGAGTTGATCTGTTGAGAGTGGTGTCCCTGTGGCTGAGCACGGGTGGACATGTCCCTAGTGGTTGAGCACTAGAGGATGTGAGAGATCCTTGCTATGTTGTCTAAGAGTAAGATTTATTCTGTAACCCTAATTTTGTATTGTGAAGGGTACAAGTCAGCCCCACCATGTAAAGATAATTAATATTGTGTAAAGATTAATTATATTTATGAGTTGTACAAGTCGACCCTATTGTGCCAATAGACACATATTTTGATGAGTTAGGTCATGTATAAATAAGGGAGATACATCCCCATTGTGGATCATATCTCAGTCTTGCAACACATACTTGGAGAGCTATAATTTAGTGCGCACTTCTCTCCTGTGCCATCTTTCTTGGTCATAGAGCACCCAATTTAGCTAATTATTTGGTTGAATCCATCTTTCGTAATGGGGCGGGAGAGGAGGACATCTAAGGTTTTTGGGGAGGTTCTATTGAAATTAAGGGAAGCATTTCATTACTAAACGTGAAAGATTTTGGAACATTTTCCCAAAGAAGACCACAGGAACCGTACTTGCACTCGCATAAATTACCAATCTACTCGTAGAACCAAAAAAAGAAAAAAAATTCTCTAGAGCACTACTCCTTCAATTGAGAAGATATCGCCAAAAGCTTTCTTTGATATATATTATGTGTGTGTGTGTCCACATGTGTTTCTATGTGTATATTCAATCAATTTGTATTTTGTTTTTCAATGTTATGTACATGACAACATCTCCCCTATATTGAATTGTAGAGGACCTCTCAATTCAATGATTTAACGATTTATGTATGGTGCAATAATATTGGTGGTAGTCTTTTCTAATTTTAAATCAATTGAAAAAATATAAAAATGAATTAAAATTTCATATCCACTTTCTTTTGCAAAATTTTAACTACTAATTTTATAAAATTCTAACTATTAATTTTATAAAATTATAATAATTATAAAAAAAATGATTACAAAATTGGATAACTCTTTTTATTTTTATTTAATATTTTGATTAAGAAAACATTTTTATTTTTATTTAATATTTTGATTAAAAAAACATTTCACCTATTACCTATGATACATTGGAACCAAGAGCCAGAATGTTCCGTAAATTTGTTCTTATTTCACCGAGAGAGGTAGAGGCAGAATGAATGGAGAAGACCGGGATCACATTTCGGGGACCAAGAGCCGGGGAAGGAAGCAGCATTCGACTTGCATGTGTTAAGCGTGCAGCTAGCGATGTGAAGTGTGCAGCTGACATTCCATTCTCTCGTGAGCCAGGATCAAACTTTTCGTTTCGATATGCACCGAACTCGAGAGGACCGACCTTACCACTTGAATCAATTGCCATCCTTGCTCCAATACGCGTCGGACCCGAGGAGCAATCCCACACATCCAGAAGTCGTTCACCGGCGGAATGTTCCTATCTCTCAGAATCGTCTTTGCATCTATGCATTCCCCTACACACGCACGAGAAATTACCCTCTTTCTCCCCCATATCAATTGACTCCG
>ML797489.1:312208-324935 GCA_009831015.1 Picea engelmannii
TGGAGGATGCCATGAGACAGGCATATCCGATTTTGTTTACTTCTGTACATGTAATTCATGTTAGTAGCTAAGAACATCAAGGACGATGTTCCTTTTTAAGGGGGAGGGAATTGTAACACCCTGTTTCCCCCAAATTTGTAATTAATCCTAATACAGGAATTACCATGCTAAAGCATGGTGAAACTGTGAATGAATAATGTGAGTGGACCTTATGAATAAGGCCGATGAATGTAAATAACATTATGAAATTATATTGCAGGACTGCTGAGAGGGGATGTGCGAAAAAGAGACCACGATGGTGGTGGAGGGCACCTTGAAAAAGGGGCGTTAACTTCCACCAAGAATAAAACACCGTATTTGGACTCCACTGGCCCGGAGAACCAAAAGCGGCTCGCTAGCCCTGAAATAAATGCCTTGCAGGCTGGTAGGTTGATGGCTTGATGAGGGATGGGGAGGTGAACCGCCTGTCCGTAGAGCCATCATGACTGACCAGTGCACAGGTAATCGTGCCACACGCAACCTCGCGAGAGGATAAGGCATATGACTGAAACGATTGAGGGGGGGCAGACGCGAGGGGAACTCTGGAATTTTGTCTACACAGAGTGAGTGATCGCAGGAGGGGGATTGCAACCTTCGCTCCTGGACACTGGCGGACAGAGAGACGCAGGTCTCAGGACATCGTGGTCTCAGCTCGGGGGTGGCTAGTGGTAAATCCCTTAGGAGTCACTACGCCTACGGTTGGGTGGAAACGAGCACCCCTCTCAGCGGTTGCTTTCATTGCTGAACTTATTTCTGATAAGTATTTTGCTTATACTGCATCTTGAATTTATATGTTGTCACGTGTATTCATAGACTTGTGGATTTGTACATATATTCCTGTGTAGTAATGTCTGTGTAGTAATCGATGATAAGGAATAGATATTAGTTCACAGAACTATGAAATTGTAAAGGATTTGCAGTATGATAGTGATCGCATAATGTTCGATAGGAACGAGTTGATATATGCTTAAAACCGAGGAAGCCGTGCTCGGTTTACACTGACGAATGAACCTAATCATACCCAGCCGTCCTTGGAAAGTTGTCTTCTTTTATCTGCTTCCGGGAACACCCCGGTAGGGACCTCCTCACAGAGACTTCCTCTCTGGAAAGGTCCACTAAGAACCCAGAACAAGAACTCGAACGCACAGGCCTTATTAACCTTGCTCGAGGAGGGACGATTCTCTTAAGGTTCCAAGATAGTAGTGTTGTGAGGAGTGACCAATCGACGGATGAGAGCTCGTCGGAGGAACCATAGTCATTCATGACCATTATATTTACGAAAGTAATGCAGGTGTTACTTACCTTGCCCCTTTGTCCTATATCATCGTGGGCAACGGGAAATTGGGATCGTAAACTCCAAGACCCAAAAGCATGAACCTGGACTGTTAGATCACGGTCCAACTACCCGTCAGCCGTTGGATCTGGAGAAGCTGCGCAAGGGTTAAGCACAAGGGTAGGCACGCGAGGAAATGATCTGAACCGTCAGGTCTTAGGTCATAGTCCCGACCGCCGTCAGATCTCAAGAAGTTGCATCAGAGTTAAACCCTAGTGTGCAAAGAAAGAGTCTCCGCCGTTGATCTCCACAGGGACACGTGGACGGGGATCACGAGGAGTCGTGAATCGGGAATTCAGAGTTTTCGAGTACAAGGAAACTTTGTTATGTGAAATCGCGATCCGCGATTTCCCGATAGGATCTAAACCGTCCATTCTTGGAGGACGCGTGTCAGTAGATCCGGAAGGGTCGTGAATCGGGAACTCGGAGTTTTCGAGTACTAGGAAACCTTGTCGAGTGAACTCGCGATACGCGATTTCCCGATGCGATCTGAGCCGTCCATCCTCGGAGGACAGATGTCAGCGATCCAGAGCGAGTCGGGAAATCGGAGTTCCCGAGAGCAAGACAACCATGATATCAAAAGTATCGAAATCCCAAGAACGGATCCTAACCGTTGATCTCGGCAGGATACGTGTTAGCATTTGGGAGGCATCGGGATTTTTACCATCGGAGATTTAGGGAGTATAGAACCGTTACATATTGAAATCGCGATACGTGATTTCCCGATGAGATCTGAGCCATTCATGACGAGGACGCGTGTCAGAAGATCCCGAGGGATCGGGGTTCGACAATTCAGGATTCTTGATAACAAGAAACTCACGACAGGAGTAATTCCGAAACCCCGAAACGCGACGATCCCCTAGTCATAGTACTCCAGTGGAGGACAGGTGTCACTCCACGCTATCATAAGGAGTGTGGGCCATAAAGAACCAGAACATGGGACAGATGTAGGAAGATCAAACTTGGCCGTGAGTCCATGCCAAATGGCATCGGGGATCGGGGAATTGGAACTTGCGAAGGCTTGTGCATCGCGACAACATAAAACCCGAAACCCCGATGTGTAGCTATAGAGTGGTGGACACATGGTAGCAGGTCACATGAGAACGAAACTAGCCTAGAGGGCTAATGCGTTAGGGACATATCGGGGATCGGAGAATCGTGAGTTCCAAGGGCTCGTGAATTGCGATATTAGAAAACCTGAACTCTGATAGGAGTTGCCCCGAAAGGAGGTAAGACCACGGTCGTAAAGGCAGTGAACCACAGGCTTGGCCTGGGGAGCTAATGCGTGAGGAGCGCATCGGAATTATGAGGATCGCGAGTCATAGGGGAGGATGATTTTGACATTAGAAACCCCGAATCCCGATATTTAACCAGGGGTTGGCATTTCGCAAATGCCGGTCTTCTGGAGATTTCTCACTTATGGGAGATTAATCCGAAATTTTTAAAAATTATGATAGTGGGTGTGTTACACCGGGCCCCGGGTTTGCGATATCCAACAACTATGTCCCATGTTCTGTCATATACATCTTGCAGCCAAAGAACTTCCGTGGTATGCAACTTATGCTTTAACTAGTCATAACTCAATAGGGGTTCAAAACAACTATGTCCCCTGTTCCGTCATATACATCTTCCAGCCAAAGAACTTTCATGATCTGCAATTTATGCTTTAACTAGTGATAACTCACCAGCAGTTCGAAAAGCTTGGCATTAATAAAGGAACAGTAGATTTTTTTCTCTGGGATACTTAGCCTTTTTCCCCGCCCTTTTCCCCTTTTCTTGTTCCCGTCTATTATCGCTTTCTGCTTATATAGTTGGTCACCTTTCTATCATCGCGGGTTCTAGGGTTGGCTGGCTGACAAATCTTCATCTCCATCTATATCCTCACATGATGAATCTAACCAACCATTGTTGCTTTCCATACTTAGCCAATCTTATGAACACGGTTGTCGGGTTTGCGCTTTCAAACTCTGTTGCTTCTTGTTGCATTATATACATCTTGCACTCAAAAATTTCGTGGTTTCAAGGAAATTTGTGAACCGAAGAGCATCCTGCAAATTGGGAGATGATTTGCATTTGAAACAGAAATAATCCATGACTATATATTATTATGAATATTATTCAAAGAAATATAAAAAATTTGACCATTAATACATATTACTATGAATACTATTGAAATAAATATCAAAACTTTCGCTTGGACAATACTTAGCCAATTATATGGCCACTAGGCCTCGGGTTCATTGTATCCAACACCTATGTCCCATGTTTCGCCATATACATCTTGCAACCAAAGAACTTTCGTGATCTGCAGTTTATGCTTTTACTAGTGAGAACCCAACAGGGGTTTGAAAACATTGGCATTAATAAATGGAAAAAAATGGATTTCGACTGTCAAATACTTAGCCCTTTTCCCCTTTCCTTTTTCCCATCCATTATTGCTTTCTGGTTATATACTTAATTGTCTTTCTATGATCGCAGGCTGCAGGGTTGGCCGGCTGACATATCTTCATCTCCATGTATATCCTAACATGACGAATCTGACCGACCGTCGTTCCTTTCCATACTTGGTCAATTTTGTGGCCGTAGTTGTCGGAATGGCGCATACGAACTCACCTTTACTTCTTCCCATCCATTATCACTTTATGGATATATACTTAGTCACCTTTCTATGATATTCAGTTCCACGGTTGGTGGGCTGACATGTCTTCATCTACATCTATATCCTCACATGACGAATCCGACCGACCGTTGTTCCTTTCCATACTTAGCCAATTTTATGGCCGCGGTTGGCGGGTTGGAGCTTACGAACTCGATTGTTTATTGTTTCGTGATATACATCTTGCACTCAAAACATCTGTGATCTACAATTTCACTGCAGGTTCCTCATATACATTAAATTTGTTGAAAGTATCTTTCGTTGAATTCCATCCCCACCAACTCCGCGTCCTTCCTGATATACATTAATTGTGCTCTTAATAGTGACAACTGGGAACACTGGTACAAAATAATTGGCACCCACTCCTCCTCCATATAGAAATTGACTATCAAACTCAGACATCGTCCCCTCTTTCGTGTTACACATTATGCATTCAAATGTTCTGAGCTATACAATTTGGTCATCTAGGCCTTGCATCTTCTAGGGAAACCTTGTCACCCTATTTTGGATCCTCGCGTTGGCAAGTTCACAAAAACTCCAACTCCCAGTCACTGTTTCTTGTTCTGCCCATCCTCATACTTCTTTCCAGATATGCAACATTGAAGGTCGATCAACCACGGTCCCTTTCAATACTTAGCCAATTATCTGATCATCGGGTTCTGAGTTTGCTCTATCCAACACCTATGTCCCATGTTTCATCATATACATATTGCACCCAAAGAACTTTCGTGATCTGCAATTTATGCCTTTACTAGTGATAACTCAACAGGGGCTGGAAAGGATTTGCATTAATAAGCCAATAGTAGATGTTCTTCTGTGAGATACTTAGCCCTTTTTCCCTTGTCTTCTTCCCCAGTGTTATCGATTTCTAGTTATATACTTAGTCTCCTTTCTATGATCACGGGTTCCAACGTTGGCGTGTTGACATATCTTCATCTCCATCTATATCCTCACATGACGAATATGATCGACCGTTGTTCCTTTTCATACTTAACCAATTTTATGCCCATAGTTGTCGGGTTGGCGCTTTCGAAATCTGTTTCTTCTTGTTCCGTGATATACATCTTTCACTCAAGTATTTCGTGATCTACAATTCCACTGCGGACTCCTTAGTCCTTTTTCCCTTTTCTTCTTTGCGTGTATTATCGCTTTTTGTTTATTTACTTAGTTGTCTTTCTATGATCGTGGGTTCCAACGTTGGTGGGCTGACATATCTTCATCTTCATCTATATCCTCACATGACGAATCCAACCGACCGTTGTTCCTTTCCATACTTAGCCAATTTTATGGTCGCGGTTGCCCGGTTGGCGCTTTTGAACTCTGTTGGTTCTTGTTTTGTGATTTGTGGTATACATCACTTGTGTTCTCTGTTCGCGGTATCCAACACTTATGTCCCTTGTTCTGACATATACATCTTGAACCGAAAGAAATTTCGTGATATGCAATTTATGCCTTTACTAGTGAGAACTCAACAGGGGTTCGAAAGGATTTGCATTAATAAACGAACAATGGATGTTCTTATGTTAGATACTTAGCCCTTTTTCCCTTGTCTTCTTCCCATGTATTATAGATTTCTAGTTATATACTTAATCTCCTTTCTATAATCGCGGGTTCTAGTGTTGGCGGGCTGACATATCTTCATCTCCATCTATATCCTCACATGACAAATCTGACCGATCGTTGTTCCTTTCCATACTTAGCCAATTTTATGCCCGCAGTTGCTGGGTTGGCGATTTTGAGCTATGTTGCTTCTTGTTCCATGATATACATCTTGCACTCAAAATTTTCGTGATCCACCATTCCACCGCAAACTCTTTAGTCCTTTTTCCCTTTTCTTCTTCCCATGTATTATCTCTTTCTGGTTATTTACTTAGTGGCCTTTCTATGATCGCGGCTTCCAATGTTGCAGGCTGTCATATCTCCATCTCCATCTATATCCTCACATGATGAATCCCACCCACCGATGTTCCTTTCCATACTTAGCCAATTTTATGGCCAGGGTTGTCGTGTTGGCGCTTTCGAACTCTGTTGCTTCTTGTTCCCTGATATACATCGTGCACTCAAAACTTTCATGATCTACAATTCCACCGTCGACTCCTCGAACTCGCAAGCTTCACTCTACCATGACTCATAAATGTTTCAAAGTATCTGTCACTGCCTTCCATCCCCACTAACTTTCTGTCCTTCCTAATATTCATTGGTTATTCTCTTACTAGTGACAACTGGACACACTGGTATGAAACAGTTGGCATCAGACCCTCTGCAATATACAAATTGACTACCGGATTCTGACATCGTCAGCTCTTCCGGGTTTCACGAAATGTCCAATACTTGCACATTGTTTCAGGTTGGCACTTTTGAACTCTGCTCGTTCTTGTTCCATCATATACATATTCCACTCAAAATTTTCGTTATCTACAATTCCACCGCACACTCAGTCCTTTTTCCCTTTTCTTCTTCCCATGTGTTATCGCCTTCTGGTTATGTACTTAGTCGTTTTTCTATGATCGCAAGTTCCAGCGTTGGTGGGATGACATATCTTCATTTCCATCTATATCCTCACATGACGAATCCGACCGATCGTTGTTCCTTTCCATACTTAGCCAATTTTATGGTCACGCTTGTCGGGTTAGCACTTTCGAACTCTGTTGCTTCTTGTTCCGTGATATACATCTTGCACTCAAAACTTTCGTCATCTACAATTCCACCGTGGACTCCTCAAACTTGCAATATTCACTGTACCACAGTTCACAAATGTTTCGAAGTATCTGTCGCTTCCTTCCATCCCCACTAACTTCCTGTCGTTCATAATATACATTGGTTGTGTTTTTACTAGTGACAACTAAACACATTGGTACGAAACAGTTTGCATCTGGCCCATGCAATATACAAATTGACTACCGAGTTCTGACATCGTGCCCTATTTCGTGTTACAGATTATGCATTAAAATGTTCGGAGAGATACAATTTGACCGTCGGGGCCTCACGTCTTCTGGGGAGGCCTTCTCACCCTATTTTGGATCCTCATGTTGACGCATTCAAAAAATCTCCAATTCTTACTCACTATTTCGGGTTGTCGTTTTCGAACTCTGCTACTTCTTGTTTCATGATATACATCTTGCACTCAAAAATTTTGTGATCTACAATTCCACCATAGACTCCTTAGCCCTTTTTCCCTTTTCTTCCCATGCATTATTTCTTTCTAGTTATATACTTAGTCGCCTTTCTATGATCGTAGTTTCCAGCGTCGGCGGTCTGACATATCTTTATCTCCATCTATATTCTCACATGACGAATCTGACCGACCGATGTTGCTTTCCATACTTAGCCAATTTTATGGTCATGGTTGTCAGGTTGGCGATTTCGAACTCTCTTACTTCTTGTTCCGTGATGTACATCTTGCACTCAAAACTTCTGTGATCTACAATTCCACCGTAGACTCCTCAAACTCGCAAGCTTCACTCTATGATGGTTCAAAAATGTTTCAAACTATCTGTCGTTTCCTTCCATCCCCACTAACTTATTGTCCTTCCTAATACATCAGTTATGTTCTTAGTAGTGACAAATGCACACACTGGTACGAAATAGTTGGCATCCGTCCCTCCGCAATATACAAATTGACTACTAGGTTCCGACATCGTCCCCTCATCTATGTTACATATTATGCATTCAAATGTTCTGAGCGATACAATTTGACCGTCGGGGCCTCACATCTTCTGGGGAGACCTTGTCAGCCTATTTTGGATCCTCGTGTTGATGACTTCACGAAATCTCCAATTCTTAGTCACTATTTTCGATTGGTGCATTTGAACTCTGTTGCTTCTTGTTCCGTGATATACAACTTGCACTCAAAATTTTCATGATTTACAATTCCACCGCGCACTCCTTATTCATTTTTCCCTTTTCTTCTTCCCATGTATTATCTCTTTGTGGTTATATACTTAGTCTCCTTTCTATGATCACGGGTTCCTGCATTGGCAAGCTAACATATCTTCATCTCCATCTATGTTCTCACATGACGAATCCGATCGACTGTTGTTCCTTTCCATACTTAGCCAATTTTATGGTCGTGGTTTTCGGTTTGGCACTTTCAAACTCTGCTACTTCTTGTTTCGTGATATACATCCTGCACTCAAAACTTTCGTGATCTACAATTCCACCGCAGACTCCTCGAACTCGCAAGCTTCACTCTACCACAGCTAGCAAATGTTTCAAAGTATCTGTCGTTGTCTTCCATCCCCACTAACTTCCTGTCCTTCCTGATATACATTAGTTATGCTCTTGCTAGTGATATACAAATTGCCATCTGAATTGTCCTATCATAGCCTCTTCGGTCTTACGCGTATTGCACTCAAAAAGTTCTGAGACATACAATTTGACCCTCGTGCCCTCGCCTCCAACAATTGTACCTTCTAACCCTATTTTGAAGTTGTTTTTTCCCATCCCTGCGACCTCCATACTTCTTTCTTAGTATGCAATTAGAAACCTTTCATGCTAAAAACTGGGCATGCAGGAGCCGTCAACATTGTCATTAATGAGCGAAACGCTCAAGGAGATCTCCCATTATTATGCACTAAACCAAGATCTGCGAAGAGTTATACTGTCCTTTTCAATTGTTCATCTCAAAAACACATCCTCACATTGGCCCGTTCAAGAAATCTACAATGCTTAATCGCTCATTTTCGTATCCGCCATGTTCGCATTTCTATGTATGCAATTACTAGTGTTTAATGTTAACAACGCATCATGCAACAACCGTCGAAATTGTCATTAATGAACGAAATACTTGAGGAGATCTCCCATTCACATGCATTGGACCAATATTTGTGAAGTGTTATATTATCCCTTCCAACTTTTCATTTCATTCATCATCTGGGGCAAACAAACATTCTTGTAGAATTATGGCAGCAGGTCGACAACATTTTTGTGGAGATACAGTAAATATCTTTGGACATCGGGACTAGAACTTCCAGTGGTCTAGGGCATACTTTTACTATTCATCTTGTTCCGCCCAGAAAGAAGTGACTTGGACCTCTGGAATCGCTCGTGCAGGCTGCGTCCCTGAGGTTTTTGACTGTAAGGAGGTGGTATCTTGGTGTGCCGAAAAATATATTCCAAGCCAAATAATTATTCCACTGCGTGACCATTCTCTTGTTTCTTTGTCACCTCAAATCTTCAGCAAGATATTAAAATTGTTGGAGCCAACATTGACCTTCAGAGGACAAGACTGCAAGAAATTCCTAGAAAAACATGATAACGGGTTGGACATCTTAGTCGAGTTCCTCCAAGACCCGACGACAGTTCCTGAAGATATCACAAATTTGCAGGTAAGTTCCTTTAGAAATCTATTCCGGGAAATTGCTTGGTTGTTTACAAGAATAATGGGACAGGCATCCATGGCAAGCATTTCCCATATAATTACTTATATTTTGTACTTCACAATCAAGGAATAGTTCATTTTCGATTGGGGGAAGCAAATTTCCATTGAGATCTATTCCCAATTATCACGATTCAAAGAATTGAATAAATTTTATATGTCGTCCTACTTGATTTTCGCAATAGTGCATTGTTGTCCGTTTCCAAAACTTTCTCTTTCCAACAAAATAAGTTGTGGATCCAACCCAGTAACATTCTGGTACTAGGCCTTGTGGAGGCACAAGGCCTCCCATTGTTTTTATGAAATTTTTAATGACTTTGTCTTAGTTTTCAAAGATTTATTATTAGGGAAGGATGCTTCGCGGATGTCTGACTAGGAAACCAAGTTTTTGAACAGGAAGGGCACACTTGAACAAAAGGAAAATCACAATGTACTAATGGTCTTTGGCTCAAAGGAAAATCCTGCTTTCCTTCCATGCCACATCACGGACAAGATGTTTGTTGCAAAAATAGCAAGGCAATACAACCACTGGTTGCATTTTTTCCATGACAAGAAAAAAAAACAGTTCATTCCTCTACCCTAGAAAGTCCGGGACTTCGTGTGCAGAAACGTCAACAAGATTGACAAATCTGCTGGTCATTTCAAGAAATTGAACCTAATGTATGTTGAAAGGATAAAAGGGTTCGACCCTAATGGTATTTTTCGAGAACATTTACTGGCAGTATGCTTTAGCAACTCTTTTATCCGTAGACCACTGACCGAAGACAGGGACAGTGACGACAAAAATCCTGATTCTAGCGATTGTGACGCAAAGACATTGCAAAGCACGATTGAATTGTACAAACAACAGGGAAAAGTATCCAGTGAGAAGAGTGCCCAGTCCCCCACCAGCACTCCCAAGAGAACGACATCATGGAGCATCGCTTCAATGGCCCACCCCAGTAAGAAATCAACCCAGAAATCTTTGAATGGAGGAGGAGATAAGAACCCTACTCCCATAAAAATTGATAGTTCTCACAAAATTCCAGTGACCAAAAAGAGGAAAAAGAATCCAGTCCAGGAAGACGAACCCGAAATTGAAAGTGAACATGTGCAACTTGAAATTGAAACTGGGCACATGCATAAAATTGAGTCGTCCGCAATGGAAATAGTTGAGACCGACATTTTTGACAAAGATAAATCCTTCGTATTCCAGAGCATTGTTTTTGACAACCAATCCAAAAATATTGTCATTGAAAAGAGAGATGTAACAAATAGGAAAGGAAAATATCGCACAGAGATTAACTTTAGGAAAATGTGGTCGTCCCAAATATCCCTATTTGATCGCGTAACTGGTGATGCTCTTCATAATTCTATTGGAGGAATTGAAGTGGAAAATGCCAGACTGAAAGACCGCGTCAAGGAATTTGAAGAGGATTTCATTGCCACCCCAGAATTTGCCAGTCCTTTAGCAAAAAATGTGCCTTCTACCACTGCAGCCAAGATGAAAGTATCCTCTACCCTCCTTGCATGTTCTAGAGCCCTTGTAGAGAATAACATCAACAAAAGAATGCAGCTAGTTACTAAAGCCTCGGAAACATCACAACATATAGTTTCCTTCGGAAAGAGGGCAAATAATTTGCTCAAACATTTGGAAGCGAATTTAAAAAATGATCAACATTTATGTGATCAGGTTTTGACCCCTTTTGCCAACCATGTCGTCAACACCTCAGAACTAAAAATAAGACAAGAGAATCTCCCCTCCCCAAAGCAGACCAAAAAAGTAAAATCATGCTAGCAAAAGAAAGTTAACAACCTACAACTCATTGTCGAATCATGTAAACAAGCCATATCATAAAAGGAAGAATTATTCACAAGCCTAATCCAAATAGACTTAGACAGAAGTACCAATGAGGTTCAAGACCCAAACTTAATTCTCAAATCCTTGTCAATGACCAAAGAAGCCTTCGACGAACAACTTGATAGTTTAAAGGGGTTGTCTTTCGAAAAGTTTAGTGGCATAGTTGAACATTGTTTAGATGAGCTCGAGTGCTGGGTACTGGACTATTCGGCACATAATGAAGAAATTGAACAGATTTTGCATAGTATTTCAATGGATCTAAGGAAATTAGAAAACGACCTTTACAACACAGAAATCCATGATGAAATCAACATGGCCCCCATGAGAAGCTACATTGAATAATGGTTCCGACACAGAATGGACAACCTCATCCAGGAAGGGCAACAACTGGTCGACACGATTCCACTGACCATCGATGAAAGCAACAAAAACGCATCGGCTTCATAGTAAGTCTATAATTTCATCTTGTTTTCTTTATCAATCCAGTTTAGGTCTATACTGTGATCTTGTTTTCTTTTCAATCCAGTTATTACCTCTTTAAATAGAAAACTATAACCAACCACTCATAACTTCCAATTTCTTCTTTTCAAGTCTTCCTCTCTACCGTTGCGCACTACTTCTTTCGACATTCTTAATTCTTGTACTTATTTTCTTTTATGGTCCACGAGAGCCCCAATCCCAGTCTATATGACAAACACATTTAAATTTCCAGAAATATGTAACAAACATTATTAATTTTTGATAAATTTCAAAGAAAACTGATTCGGGGATGCCTTTGTTGCAAGATGTTTTTACTATTCTATTGTATGTTTTTTGTTTCAAAGAAAACTAATTCGGGAATGCTAGATTTTTTGTGTCCTATTGTATGCTAAATTTTTTTTGTCAAAGAAAACTAATTCGGGAATGCCTTTGTTGCACGACGTTCTTACTATTCTATTATATGCTAAATTGTTAATTTAGCATTCTTAATTTACTATTCTATTATATTGTATACTAAATTCTTAAATTGTACTATTCTGAAATACATTGTTAGTTTTTGATAAATTTCAAGAAAACGAATTCGGGAATACTAAATTCTGCATAGCTACCACATGTACTTCAACTTGCTTCCCATGTGTTTGTACTCGGTCACATTTATTCCCATTCCAACCTGACAGGGACTACGCTGCCATGCAACACTTGTTATGATTGGATTTCTTTTTAAAAAAACATGGTTGTCCTTGATAAATGAGCATACGCTATGAAAAAAGACGAGTTATTAAAATATCATATACATTAAAAATTGTAATGTATCAATAAAAAAACATTTAGATTAATAAAAATTGTCATAATTATTAAGTTAAGTTAAAACAAATCCCACAATTAAATACAATCAACCTGAATCCAAACCTTCTTAGAGTATACATATATTTATGATAATCTTATTAAATTATGCATGGAATCATTAATTCCCTCCTATATATATATATATATATATATATA
>ML797489.1:325391-354373 GCA_009831015.1 Picea engelmannii
ATTGTTGTCCAATACAAATTAAAAAACATTGTTTAAGTGGTGAAATGTTGAGAAAAAACCTTCTCCAAATACCTACAAAATGAGGACTATTTTTTTATTTCACCCCACATACACACACATACATATATAAGATTTCCATCCAACATGAATTAGAGGCATTTTTTAAGAGGGTCAAATGTTGGGTAGGTGGGAGAAGGCCTTCTACAAGGACACACTTTTTTTTTTTATCTCCAAATAAAAATTTTAATTATGCTTATACTTATGATTGTAGGGTAGGTTTTGAAGTTGCAATGACATCAAAATGGGTAACTAGGGATATGTGTTCCTCTCTAGATGACACATTTTATTTTATTTTTGTCATTAAAGATTTTAATTGTACTTATGATTATAGGGTGGGTTTTCAAGTTGCAATGACATCAAAATGGTTAATTAGGGAAATGTTTGCAAAAAAAAATGATCGCATTCAAGGGAAAAAAAATCAGTATTTTGACTAAGTTTGTGAAGAGTCAAATTCCAATACAAAGCAATTAAGAGAACATTGTTGAGAGTTAACACATTGAGGTTAGAGAAAACTCAAAGTAGAGAAAAAAGAGTGATTATAAATAGTGTCCATCACATTTTCTAAGGACAATATAAACTTAAATATCGATTGAACTATGTTAAGAAGTCTCATTCCAATTCATACTAGCATTCATTCAAAACAATTGTTGATTTGATTCATCAAAATATCCAAGGTTCAAAGGAGATTTTTTGGAAATTGTCGTCATCATCAAATCAATGGATCAGACATTATAGAGAGAAAAAAACATCAAGGAATCCCCATTCATCCAATTCAAATATGATCATCAAATCTTCTTGGTCTCTTTCTTAGTACATGCAAAGTATATGGGATGTGAACAATAGGTGTGAAAGTGCCCTAGATAATGGAATAGGACATTAACCCTAGAAGAAATAAGCGAGATCATTATTGTTCAACTAGGAGGATAAGGACCTTAGGAGAAACCTTAATGATAAGGAGGATGGCCAATAAAACTACCAAAAGTCTAGTCAAGCTAGGAAACTTGGATTTGAGAAGTTTTGGAGTGGCCACCCATTGTTTAGGGAAAGCCAAGAATATTAGGAGGGGGGAAGGTTAGGTCGCTAAGTGATTTAGGGTATTTAATATTGATTTAATGTGCCTAAGGTTATAGGTGACTAGTTATCAATAACTTATTAAGGTTTTAAAATCAAAGAATGTCGTAAATACCAATAGGATAAAGCAAAAGAGATATGGAAAATAAACTAGTTTTTTTTACCCCTTTCACTTTATGTGATGTATTTAATCCATTGAGGCAATGAACAAATATGAAAAATGTTGGACAGTTGGTTGTCATTGATGTTGTTGGACAATTGGTTGTCATTGATGTCAATAAGAAGTGGTTGTCATTGATGTCAATAGATGTGATGGATGTATTTGGAGAAATCTACAAAGTGACCCCCTTATGTCGTAGCTCTAAGCATAGCCCTCATAGGAAGACGCTTTGAAGAAGTCTACAAGAAACCCCAGAGGTGTGGTCATGAATCCTAAAGTTGTTTGAGGAATAAGGACAATGCAAATGCAAGTAACACACTCATATATGGATAGTCCTTGTCATATCGTTTCCAACGATAGGTGGTACATCACGTAGTTCCTCACGGTTGAGGAGTTATGAGGTCATGAAGTTGGAAGTCGCAAAGAATGGTTAAGAATCCCCTAAACATTTGCAAGTCTTTAGTCAAAGGGTAAAGTGGTTGTAACAAGAAAGTTAAAGAATCCCTAAAGTTAAGAAAAGAGGTTACTTAGAAAAAGTATATATACACCTTAAGAAGTCACTCATAATCACATTCCCACACAAGTTCATTGAATATCTATATAAGTGAGAAAGTGATTCTTATATGAGGTAACCAAGGATATATGAGGAGAATTTCAGAGGAAATATGAAGTGAAGAAGGGTGAAATTCCAAGGGAATTTGAAGTCGTGTGATGATGTGCTCTAAGGTATGTTATTTAAAGGTCATCTTACCATTTTTTCTATAACTATTTTTCTAGAATTATTCAGATAGAGAACATTGGAGGATATTGTTAAGACATGTCAAGGTACCCATGGTAAAAATTTCATCTTTTGGGTCATTTTATTTTTCGAGATACACTTTGTGGAAGATAGGTTTTTTTACTAATCCTAAAACTAGTCTTAAACATGTGTTATCGTTAAAACAGTCATATATTTTCGAAGTTGTTTGCTGGATAATCCACAATTGGTGTCATTTTTGTCATCGACCGGTGCCATTGGAAACATAACAGTCTATAATATCTTGTGTGCGAGTTTCAAAATAAGATATCAAATATTAAGCGTGTGGCATTATGTACAAGTTCAATCTCCATAATAGGATAAAATTCAGGAAGGTTTGTCATTTTCCCTATAACTTTTGTTCTGAGAAGTTTCAAACCCTGGAATTTTGAGGAGATGGAAGAAAGATCTCATAGTATCTGTGGTTAAAATTTCATACCTTTATTCATTACAGGTACGGAGTTATGCTTGTTGAAATTTAGGGTTTGTGACTAATCCAAAACTAGTCCCGCAAGACTAAGGTAAAGTTTGATGGAGATGTTATTCTCTTGTTGTTGAAGTTAAGGAAGAGCTACATGTCTGTAATTTTGTGTATTAGGTCTAATATAGGATCAGAGGTATTATTTACATGTGTTATTGAGGGTTATGTTTATGGTACATGCTTGAGGCATGTATTGATGATGATGTTACATGATATGGTACACCTTTGTGATGATATGATACATTGTTAGAAGTATATCTTGGTTATATTGGTATATGGTTTGATATATTTCATGGTGATGTTATCACATGCTTGAGGAACATCTTATGGTACTCAGTTGAGGCACATCATTGATGATATCTTATGCTATATGGCGTATGGTGTTAGCACTTTGTAAATTTGTTTGACTGATTAAACAAATGACAAAGGTAATTGTTTCAACCAACTTTAGGTTGGATTCTGACCCTTGCAACCAAAGAGGGCTCTCTCAGGCATACAAATATTTGGGATATTCAAAATATTTGGAAATGCGTGCATAGAGGTCATATTCTACCATGGTGTAAAATTTAAAGGTGGTAGGACAAAACAGAAGAACAGGGCCATTGGGCAATGGGGTCAGTTCCTGAAAATGTATGAAGACTTATAAGCTATGTATTTCCAGAGGGAACGAAGGAAAAATAGGTATGATGCTCATCCAAATAGGTAATAATATATGGCAGAGGAAAAGAGAGGAAAAACTACTATCAGCAAAAGGCGTCCAATAGAGGGTGAATCTATTGGTATAGCGTTAGAAGAAGAAATATGAAGGCTGGCTACTGCAACAATTTTAACAATTTGTATCGATGTGAGAAAGGGCATCAACAAGATGAATTCCTTCTATTACTTAAGTATTATTACGAGAAGAAAACAAATTCATGAATATGGAATACAAGAAAACATATTCAACATCAACACCGTGATGAATCTCGGCTATCTAAGAAAACCTTAACTGCTTATATTAAAATTCATAACAAATTAGAAAGTTCTCTTGCTATCAGGGCAGGCCCCTCTCCAGTAAGTCCAACCATTCATTTATCTTTTTAACAGTATATATAGATAAATTACATATGAGGCCAAAAATAGATCATCTTCCCCAAGATTCCAAAAATAGATATCACTCACAAAGGGAGTAACATACTAAAACTGAACTCCTACTTTCTAGGGAACGTTATAAACCAAAACTGACATATTTGATATTTTTACCCTGAATGCAACTTGTTTACATCATCACAAAATTCCGTGAAAGATACTTAATTTAGCTTGTAATCTATTTCAGGTTTGCAATTTCATCCTTTAAAGTGTCAAGCCAATCAAGTTGGTTTTCTCCAGTACCTTCAACCATTTCAGCTTTAGTCTCCTTCTTCTGTCGCTTGCTTCTTTTACTCTTGCCAGCTTGCATATGGTATCTGTCTCCATATCCATTGATGATCAAATACTTCATGATAGGATTCAATCTGATTTCTTCACTTGACCCTGGTTCATCCGCATATTTCGTGCAAAAATTTGTTGCTAATATCTGCACAACGAGCCTTTATTTTTTCTTAATTGATAATCTTGTCCTACTATTCAAATTTCCCGGTTCTTTGAAGGTCGTTGGATCTTTCTCCTCCATATCCTCTGGTTTGCCCAGAAACAGGAGCATATCTCTCTCAATTTTACAGGAGTTGGACGAATGGTTCAATTCGCGATTATCTCGCTCTGGAATAAAACATCAATTACCTGAAATAGAGTAATCTAACATGTGTTTTGAGTAACAGACGACATCGAGTGTTAATCATGGGCTGCTGAAAAAAATCCTTACAGGGATAACAACTTACCATGTTTGACCATCAATTTCCAGTGATGAGTCTTTAAATCAATTATTTGGTGGCTCTCACCTAGCATCGCACAGACGAAAAGTACCCAAACAAGTGTCTCAAGGTGATTTGACTGGTCGTCAACTTCCCCTTTCCACATGTGACCTTTGGATTTAACATCTTTAATGACATTTTCCACGTGATTTTGGGGAGTGATTGAGTGGTTTCAAGCTCACCTGCTTTTCCCCACGATATGCATCCGAAGGTGCCATGTGACCTCGAGACGAAACCATGGTATTCTTATCGGCCTGCTTTCAAGAGATTAATCTCCGTGCTAGTTCTTGGCCCGATATACTCCACGACTATTGATCTGTGGCACCCACAATCCATGACCCATCGGGTCCCATCAACTTCACACTTTCGCTAGACTTATCCTGGTCCGCTAGATATGGCCTCATCCTCCAATTTGTCACACCTCTACATCAATTTAGCCACTTGCTAAATCCCGAGACTTGGATTCCATATAAAAATTGTTATATTGATAACATGGGCTCCAACTGGGGATGCTATCCTCCCTGTGAGGTAGCAAAGAAAAATAGACCATGTGTCTTATCCATTGGGGCTTCTCTCGCAACAGGTGTGTATTATACCTTGACCTATCATCAATGTCCATTGAAAACCACAATCTGCACATTGCTCTCACTTAGAGGCTGAATGCTTTATTTGGAGACCTAAACTTGAAAATGCTTGATCTACAATCTTATTTATGCATACCTACCCTAACTACCCAAATGTACTGGCAATCAAATGAAATCAAAATTCCAATGCAGCCACACCAGCATTTTATCCACTTCTTGTTTATTTAGCACGTGCTTTCTCCAAAGCATGTTCATTGATAACCCATTCAAGAAGTTATATATGAATTTGAATCTTAGAATTTCAAAAATATTGGGACTGTTTATTTTTTCTAGCAAAACTACAAATGGATCTTCCAACACATTCATAAGACAACAATCATGTTTCACTTCTTCTACTGCATTCTTTCTTTCATGTGATTTTCCTTGTTGATTTCCACCAAGAGGATGAAAAATCTGCTGAGACTGCTGGAAATAACAACCTTCTAAATCAGAAGACAGTGCTGGCTAAAATGAAACCACTGGTGGAAAAAAATCCATATCTAATCCTGACGTTGATTGGACATCATCTTCATCTCTGAGCTCACAATCCATCCTAAGCCACAAATTCTTATTGTTAGAACTCTCCATATAACATGCCACAGGGTCATGAAACACATGAGAAAATATCTCTTTCGATGAACCAAAATAGAAGGACAAGCCATCTTCACAAGTGTTGGTTTTCTTTTCTCTTCCTCTTCTGTCTTAGAACTATAATCTTCAAAGGAATCAAGTAAAACAACTGCTTCCTTATGATCTTTCTACATTTCTGATTGAGTCATGACATACATTGTTTTATTGCTTCCCTGAAACTTTATGTCATATGTTTGTTCATTTTTCAAAGTCTCCCTAGATGGGGTCTTAGAGCCTTCATACACATCCAAGCCTCTTAGAATCCGAACAACTACATCATTCTCAGGGGAATAAAGGCAATTTTGAAACACTTTGTTTTGTTGGAAACCTAGTTGGATATCTTCATCAATTGAAGAAGGCAAATGACTTTGAACAACAACACTTTTACCAACTTTCTATGTTAGCTAGTTATTGGCTCTTAACAACTTAAAGGAAGAGAAACATAATGGAAGATAGCTTTAATTTGTAAGTCTATTGCTTTCTTCAAATTCAACATCATACTGGAAGGTTTTTTATCTAAACCATTATTGACCTTTTGCTTGAGAAATTTGAAAGAAGCAAAGCCTAACAGTAAGGTTCTTACTTTTGATTCAAAGATTTCTTCATTTTCTTCATTTCTGTCATATGCATATTTTTCAATTTCTTTATATTGTTGAACACACTTATTTTCAAATTCCTCTTTGACCAATGGCTGCAATTCCTTGTCAAATTGTTTTAGTGAATCAGTGTGATTTGGCATCAACACACATTCCTTTGTCTCAATGATTATTTTGGCGTTTTCTTTCAACAATTTAAATGAAGAAAAGCATAAAGGCAAAGAAATTCCTTCAGTTGTTTCAGTACTTTCTTCTTTGTAACTGTGATATGTAGGCTGATGGATCTCACTACACTGTTGAAAAGGAACATTTTCAACTAGAGAACATGCAGTTGGTTGTTATAGGAATTCAACATCATAATCATCATCGTATTCATCATATATAGGCAAATCAACAACCTCTATAATATTATCTAACAAGAAAAAGCTTAGAACATCAACGTGTTCCTCAACACGCTGATTTGTAGACTCCTCTTCTTGACTATCTACAAATGAATATATGAAACAATCAGCTCCATGCTTATCATGGGGTGGATCAAAAACTACATAATTTCCCTCTCTTTCAATAAGTTGAATATAATCCTTTTCAAAATCATTTACATTTAAAACTTCAAGAGGACCTATGATATAATCAATTTTATGCTCAAAATTCCAATCAAATGTTCTTTGTTCGTATTCATTCTCATGTCCTGGAGCACCCAACCCCTCCTTTCGAATATGTTCACATGCTAGGATATTGTGTTGAATCTCCTAAGAATCATTAAACATTTTTTGTAAGGTCTTAGGTCTTATTTCCATTGAGAGGAAAGACAAATCTGGGTGAAGAGTAGTGGCATATTGGAGCATGGAAGCGGCTTCACTAGGTTAAATTTCTTTGGGAAAATCATAATAAGTATTGGAAAACCTTCTGCTGAATGTAGAAATAGTCTCATTGATTTTCCTTTTCAAGGCATAGAATTATGTAAGTTGTAGGTCCAGAGATTTATTCTTGCCCCAAAACTTCGAAAAAACACTCTTCAATTCTTCCCATAAGCTAATTGTCTCTGGCTGCAAATGTTTAAACCATTATTTGGTATTTCCTTTCAAGGATTGAGATAAATCCCTCATACAAACATCGTCATGGTTAATCTCAAACAAATCTATAAAATGGTCAAACTCTTCGATGTGTTTTTCAGTGGTGATGGCACCATGTTCCCCATCAAACACAGGTAGGTACTCATAGTGCTTTGGAGGAAAATCATGAAGGATGTGAGGTAATTTTAATGGTCGGTATCTGTGTTGGGTTTTGGAGTGTTGGATCAAGTACAGGAGGTGAAATATCATTCTTGGTTTCATGAGGCTCATCAACTTGGTCATGGTTAGCACATGGCTCAGATGGGAGATTTTGATCAAAATCAGTGATAAACTGAGGAGATATCTGTATAATTTTAAGAGGATTATATACAATTTCAAGATTGTCATGATCATCATTTGCATACAACAAGTGAAGAAAGATTTGTTTAACATGTTCGGGAAATGACAAAAGGTAATCAATAACAAAAAATATTATGTATTGGAAAAAACTCAACTTTAGGTACTTGTTTTCTCCCATGATGTCCTTTCATACCTTTTTCAAGGGATCTCATCTTCCAGTGAAGTCTATGAATCACATTTAAAGCTTAAGTGGAGTCGCTAATAAAATATTTAGGCTATTGAGTCTTTGGACAGTGGAGTCATCATAAAAAAATTTGAATCCTAGATTCTTGAAAATGGAGTCGCCAGGTGAATGATATACAACCTTTCAGTGTCTGAATACTCTTCACCATTAGTACTCAGATCTGAACTTTGTCGTTTTTCCCAGGGAATATTTTACTTTCGTTCCCCGACAACGGTGCCATAATCTTAGCACTCTGTAAATTTGTTCAGCTGATAAAACAAACGACAGAGGTAACTGTTTCAACCAAATTTAGGTTGGATTTTGACCCTTCCAACCAGAGAGGGCTCTCTCGGGCATACAACTATTTGGGATATTCAAAATATTTGGCAATGCATGCACAAAGGTCAGATTCTACCATGGTGTAAAATTTAAAGGTGGTAGGATAAAACAGAAGAGCATGGCCATTGGGCAATGGGGTCTGTTCCTGAAAACGTATGAAGAGTTATAAGCTATGTATTTCCAGAGGGAACAGAGGAAAAATAGGTATGATGTTCAGCCAAATAGGTAATAAGAGATGGCAGAGGAAAAGAGAGGAAAAACTACTATCATCAAAATGCATCCAATAGAGGGTGAATCTCTTGGTATAGCGTTAGAAGAAGAAAATTGAAGGCTGGCTACTGCACGCAGAACACCAATCACTAGTGAATTTTGAATCAGAAACCAATAAACATATAACAAGTATAATCGATGTGAGAAAGGGCATCAGCAAGATGAATTCCTTCTATTACTTAAGGATTATTACTAGTGGCAAACACATTCATGAATATGGAATACAAGAAAATATATTGAACATCAACACTGTGATGAATCTCGGCTAACTAAGAAAACCTTAACTACTTATATTAAAATTCATAAGAAATTACAAATTTCTCCTGCTACGAGGGCATGCCCCTCTCCGGTAAGTCCAACCATTCAATTATATTTTTAACAATATATATAGATAAATTACATATGAGGCCCAAAATTGATCATATTCCCCAAGATTCCAAAAATAGATATTAGTCACAAAGGGAGTAACGTACTAAAACCGAACTCCTACTTTCTAGGGAACGTTATAAACCAAAAATGACATATTTGAGATTTTTACCCTGAATGCCACTTGTCTGCATCATCACAAAATTCCCTGAAAGATACTTAATTTATCTTGTAATATATTTTAGGTTTGCAATTTCTTCCTTTAAAGTGTCAAGCCAATCAGGTTGGTTTTCTCCGGTACCTTCAACCATTTCATCTTTAGTCTCCTTCTTCCGTCGCTTGCTTATTTTACTCTTGCCAGCTTGCATATGGTATCCATCTGCATATCCATTGATGATCAAACCATTCATGATAGGATTCATCTGCATATCCATTGATGATCAAACCATTCATGATAGGATTCAATCTGATTTCTTCACCTGAACTTGGTTCGTCCGCATATTTTGTGCGAAATTTTGTTGCTAATATATGCACAGTGAGCCTTTCTTTTTTCTTAATTGATAGTCTTGTCCTACTATTCGAATTTATCGATTCATTGAAGGTTGTTGGATATTTCTCCTCCATTTCCTCTTGTTTGCCCGAAAACAGGAGCTTATCTCTCTCAACTGTATAGAAGTTGGATGAACGGTTCGGTTCACGATTATCCTGCTCTAGAATAAAACGTCAATTGCCCAAAATAGAGTAATCTAACCTGTGTTTTGAGTAACAGTCGACATCGAGTGCTAATCATGAGTTACTGACAAAAATACTTACAAGGATAACAACTTACCATGTTTTACCATCAATTTCCAATGATGATTCTTTAAATCAGTTACTTGGTGGCGCTCACCTGGCATCGCACGGACGAAAAGTAACCAAACAAGTGTCTCGAGGTGATTTGACTAGCTGTCAACTTCCCCTTTCCACATGTGACCTTTGGATTAACAAGTTGAATGACATTTTCCACGTGATTTCGAGGAGTGATTGAGTGGTTTCGAGCTCACCTGCTTTTCGCCCCGATATGCATCAGGAGGCGCCACGTGACCTCGAGACGAAACCACGGTATTCTTATCGGCTCGCTTTCAATATATTAACCTATGTGCTAGTTCTTGGCCCGATATACTCCACGACCATTGATCTGCGACGCCCACGATCCATGACCCGTCGGGTCCCATCAACTTCACACTTTCGTTAGACTTAGCTCTGTCTGCTAGATATGGCCTCATCCTCCAATTGGTCGCACCTCTACACTGATTTAGCCACTTGCTAAATCCCAAGACTTGGATTCCATATAAAAATTGTTATAGTGATAACATATGGCATGATTGAGACATATCATGAGTGATATGGTATATGTTTGATGCATATATTGGTGACATTATGGTACATGTGTGGTGATGATAGTACATGTTGAGACACATCTTGGTGATGTTGGTACATGGTTGATGTACATGGTATGGTTACATGGTTGATGTACATGGTATGGTATAGGTTCTGGTACATGGTTGATCTACATGGTATGGTGATGGTTTTGTTATCCATGTGAGTGGATATGGTTATAGTTGATTGATGATGGTATATCAGTAACAGGGACAATGACATGTTGGATGATTGGTTGATCATTAGTGACAGTTTGATGCGACAGTGGTAGTCACAGGTTGATGTGACAATGGCAGTGACAGATTGGTTGATGAGACAGTGATAGGTTGGTTGATGTATCAATGACAATGGCAGTTACAGGTTGATAAATGGTAGTGACGGTGAGTCTACACTTATATTTTAGGGCAACAAGATGGGATTGTTATGAGAAATCTCACCCTGTGGACAGGTTGATCTCCCCTTAGTTGGGTTTTCTTCTAATAAGACATCTAGAACAAATGGACACTAAAATATCTAGAATATTTGGGTTTGCGTAAAATAAGAGAGGAGGAAGAGAATGAGGCACCTTTTTATGTCGGTTGTCCTCGTTGCTCCTTGTCATTCTGGGGTTGGATCCAGTCCAGCTCCAAACGAAGTCTACCTGCAAAGAAATAGAACTATCCTCCTCTTATTCTACTTGTAACAAGTTATATAAAATCTATCATAATTAGATCACAAACATTCATACGTAAACTTAAACAAGATGGAAATAAGGAAATAGGCCAAGTTTATTGATATGAGAAACAATGGAACTTACAATCATGATGCGCTACAAGCCTTCTTCCATGCTTCTCCATTCCATCCATACTCTTGAATATATTAAGATCAGAATGATGATTCCCTTATGGATTCATCTCCTCTCACCTTGGAATGCCCTCTTTATATAATATTTGGAGGCTTAACCACCATGGAGAAGATAACTCACTAGATCCACTAAATTGGGATCTCCAACATTTTTAGGGAGAAAATATCCTCAAGGATTTTAGGGAGAAAATATCTCTCAAGGATTTTAAGGAGGAAATATCTCTCAAGATCTACTAAATTAGGATATTTGGTTTGAGAAAATCTCTCAAATATCCATGATATTCTTAAATTCTCCTTGATATTAGGAAACTAAATGTGAGGTAGATTCTCACACTAAATTAATTTCGTATTTATGAATAATAATGAATAATTCATGTGCATATAGTATTTTGACCTTCATATGATAAATTTAGCTCCTAACATGTCCAGGGATTATGAAAAACAATCCCTCACTAAAGTGTGACAAATTCACACTTAGTAGTGTGGGAATTTAGTGTGTAACAAATGCCCCCTAAAGTGTGAGGTCAGACGATCCGGATTATTTTCGGCATGAAATGAGAGCGGAGATATAACACATAAATATTTAGAGATATTGCAAGAGAGACAAAAATATAACAGAGATATAGTGGAAATAAACAAGAGTCACAGATATACAGTAATACATGATTTCTATTAATGAAATAAATGTACAGAGACTGTAAAAATACAACGGGAAAGACTCGCTATAATGGTGGAAACTTATCTCTGAGAAGAGATGTGACGGCTACTCGCATTCGCAAGAAGATGATTACAATGAGGCTTTGAAGGCCTTTTTACAATAAACGGGAATGCCAAAAACCATAGACATCCAAAAACCTAACCCTAGGAGAAGAAGCACCAAAAGTCATGTGGGCCCCATCTGGGTAAGTTAGTACATCAACTTCCTAGGGTCGTAACTTTTGCATACGATCTTCATTTTAGGCGTATGATATCCCGTTGGAAAGGTATCGTCGAGGAGATTAATTTTGGGGGCTCAATTATTCCTTTAGATATCATTGAGAATCTTGATCCCGAAAAACCTTCATTTAGGCCCTCAAAATGGCCCCAGAAGTTAAAACTGCTAAAAATAGTAAATTGCCAAAATTGTCAGAAATTTGTTTTGAGCCAATTGGAAAGGTGGGTGGCCACCAATATCCAACTGGGTCAATCCTCCCTCATTAGGAATAAATTTTCTCCATTGCGTTGAGTGCCTGGGGTAGAGGAAAAAGCGTTTGTTGAATCTGAATCTTGGTGAGTTGCTTACCTTGCTGGAGACGTCGCGTTGCTCAGTTTGTGGAAGCTTGTCACAAACCTGTTGAGGTTGAGGTTGTTCAACAAGTCGAGATACATGAGAGGACAGTGTGCAGAAGGAATCTTTTCACTTTGATACAACCTTGTCGACTTGCTTTTGTTGGATAGAATGTTCTTGGGGCAAGGCTGTAGTGGTTGCAGTGTCCTTATGTTCCCCTTTTGAACAGATTGTGAAGAAGATGAATTTTGCAGTATGAGATACTACCTTGCGACACTTTTTAGGTGGAACAATAGTTGGAACTACCTCTGGTATTATGTAGAGATAACCCCCCAAAGTAACAATGACACTACCAGGTCGAGACTCATAAACAGCATGGCATCTCCACATATATGGTTGGCCCAAGAGGACATCACAGACATTCAGTGGGGCAACATCACATAATACCTCATCCTTGAAGGGTTGGATGTCATATGACAATATGCACTGTTGGTTGACATGGAGATCCTGTCCTTAGTGAAGCCACACGATGTTGTATGCCTGCAGGTGTGGTGTTGTCGACAATCCCAACTGTTTGATGACCTATACTGAGATGAGGTTCTTCTATCTTCCGCTATCAACAATAAAATGCAGCGGGGTCCCCTTCGCCCACATCTGTGAATGAAAAAGGCACTCCCCCTCTTCAATATCTGTTGGTTTTTCCGGTTGAATTGTTGTGGTCACGACAATAGCAGTGGAGTATGCATCAATGATATGTCCTTTACTAGTATTTTCAGAATTAGATTCTGAATCAAGGTTCAGCTCCTTGTCTTTGATCTCAGCCACCAATGATTGTTTTGAGCGACATTCATCTGTGTTGTGCCAAGGGCTTTTGTGGAAATCACACCATTTTCCAGTGTCCTTCTTTGTCTTCCTGTGACCCTTCTTTTCCTGTGGCTTGGACTAGTTTTCAGGAGACTGTTTGTTAGGGTCGTCTTTGTCATACTTTGGTTGTTGCAGATTTGTAGACCTGAACTCTCGTTTATTCTGGTGCTTAAATTTTTACTCAATTTTAACAACATATCGATAAACAGGACCAAGTGATGAGATAATCAGAAAATCCATTTCAGTTTGGATGTATCTGTGTAGAGCCCCACGATATTTAAGAACCAAATTTCGTTCAGAGTCTTTAATACCCAGCTTGGTGTGCAAGGTATGGAACGTATTGGTAAACTCTAGAACTGCTTGGCCCCCCTCTTTCCATAGTGTGTTCCATCTCATGTACTGGTCCTCATAGTTTCCAACAGTGTAATATTGTACCTTTACTGCATCCACAAAAAAATCCCGAGTGGGCTCGGCCCCATATATTCCAGACTCCTTTGTGGAACTCTTCTCCCAGTAAGTTTCCCACCAATGTTTGAAATGGGGGAGAGCTTTAAGGAGTGTGAAGGTGATCTTTTCTCTGTCGAAAAAATTGTGAACAAAGAAATAACCTTCTAGCAGGTTTAACCATTTGTCTAGGGCTTCTTCATCTATCTGTCCTTCAAATATAGGAATATAAAAATTAACTTGTGCCTTGAAAGGTGAGGTGCCTCCAAAGTGGTCATTTGATGAAGATGTGCATGTTGCTATCGGCAGGTGTTGAAGGATGTGGGAAAAATTCTCCATCATTTTGTCCCTCTGTCGTGCGAGAGCTTGCTCAAGCAACGGGCTGATAGGATCGTCTGCTCTGTCGTTTTTCTTTTCTTCCGCCATTGAGGTTTTCTTGGGTGTGTGAGAGAGATTATCCTCAAGAGAGACAAGATCAAGACCCAAATTTCTATACTCGGGCCTCGTCGGGGACATGCACTGAAAAATGATCAAGAGCAACCTACTCTGGTACCACTGATCCGGATTATTTTCAGCACAAAATGAGAGCAGAGATATAACACAAATATTTAGAGATATTGCAAGAGAGAAAACAATATAACAGAGATATAGCGGAAATAAACAAGAGTCACAGATATACAGTAATACACGATTTCTATTAATGAAATAAATGTACAGAGACTGTAAAAATACAGAGTGAAAGACTCGCTAGAATGGTGGCAGTTATGTGATGGCTACTCGCATTCACAAGAAGATGATTACAATGAGGCTCTAAAGGCCTTTTTAAAATAAATATGAATTCCAAAAACCCTAGAAATCCAAAAACCTAACCCTAGGAGATAAATCGCCAAAAGTCATGTGGGCCCCGTATGGGTAAGTTAGTACATCAACTTCTCGGGGTCGTAATGTTTGCATACGATCTCTGTTTTAGGTGTATGATAGCCCGTTGGAAAGGTATCATAAAGGAGATTAATTTTGGGGATTCAATCATGCCTTTGGCTATCATTAAGAAGATATATCTTGAAAAACCTTCATTTAGGCCCTTAAAATGTCCACAGAAGTTAAAACTGCTAAAATAGTAAATTGCCAAAATTGTCAGAAAATTGTTTTGAGCCAGTTGGAAAAGGTGGGTGGCCACCAATATCCACCTGGATCATCAGAATAGAATATAAAAGCTGAAACAATTTACAAAAATATGTGCATCAAGGGATTGGAGTAGGAGAGCCTGGCAGAAGATGCAAACAAACATCAAACAACATATATATGAATCATCTCAAGGTAGGCATACCCATGCTCGATAATAAAATGGACTTAAAGCATGGTTGTCGAACAAGACACTATGGATCCATGACATCACTGACTAACGATATGGCCACCAAACATATAATGTGGATCCATACCTCCATGACTTCATCAGGTTGTAGCCATGATATTTTACACAATGGAGCTACGATATGACAACAACATAGACAAGGACCAATACAAAGTGGATATATGTGATAGTGTACATCAGTATGATTTATCTTCATCGCAACTTGGGTTGGGCACTGTTATCGCACAATTTGTAGTCTAGGAAAATCCCGACCCAATCACCAAATGGCGACAACTTTGAGAACACCTACCCACTATCACCTTAAGTAGGTATTCTCGTCATTTTAGAGATGATAGAATCACCTCAAGGGAGGAATCTCAGTGACCCTAGGGGGAAATGAGATGGAAAGTGATATGATGTAAGTGTAGCCCCTATAGGTAAAGTTACTAAGTATGGAAGGGCTTGATGAAAGGTCTTGGTGGTAGCCAAAAGTTTCCAAAAGATAATAGTACCTATAAAGAGTGATGTACCTATCTAAGACACAAGAGCAAGACAAGTATATGCATATAATGTTAGGTGGACAAGAAAGTTAAGCTTGTTGTCCCTAATTGCACCAGCAAACGATGATGTATATCAGCAACAAAAATATAGTAAGAGATGCAAATAAAGATGATAAAATGCTATCGAATGATGCAAGAGACAAGTTAACAAAACAATAATACAACTCAAGTGTAAAAGCATAATACTTTAGCATCAATGTAAGGTTGTTATAGATAGTATTGCATAGATATTGTTGCATCCTTATGGCTGTTGGAAACAACTTGTTACAAAAAAAAATCAACCACTAAAAATCACAAGTAATCCACCCAAAAGATGCAGTAGGCCTAATAGATTGTAGGGGTAAATTATTAGCAACTTCTGACGATTGAATTGTGAGTTATTCAAGAAAGTGTTTAGGGTTTGTTGCAGCCCTAATGGATATATCATTAAACTTATTACAGAAGCAAAATGGTTGGATAAAATAGGACATCCTTAGGGCACAAGAATGCTTTTAACATGTAGAATAAATTCCAACTTGAACAATTCCAATATCTCGTAGTTTTATGTTTCCCAATGCAATGATTTATTTCTCCAATGCAAGAGATTAGTGCCTTTAACTATTGGGTTATGGAGTCTTTAAAAGAGAAAGAGATATTTCTTCTACCTCCTTTGGGGTCTAATCCTTTTTACTCCCCAAGTTAAGCAAAACTAGCAAAGAAAAACCCTAGGAGGGTGTAAACCCTTTTACTCCTCCTAGTACTCCTTTGTGCAACAACTTATTTCAAGACAAGATGATGGCCTTGGTGCAGTTGTATGCACTTATACTCCACAATAATATTAGCAAATTAGAATTGCAACCAAGAAAGAAGCAACAAAATGGATTCCTTACCTAGTGCAAGCATAAACAAGATAAACTTCTTCTTTTACCAAGAAATATCCACCATAAAGCAAGAAAAGTACTCCAAGAGAGATAGTGCATCACTTCTTCCACCAATAGAAAAGATAAACCATAGAAAGAGAATGTAACCAAAAGAGATGAAGAGAATTTCCCAATAAGGGCGCAAATTGCAGCCAATATCCTCTCGCAAGAGGGAGAGTTATGTTATGAAATGAGATTTCACATGATCTTTATTTATACAAAGTGTCTAAAACATAGTTTGTCCACTTAATTAGGGTAAAACATAATATAATGGGTCAACAACCCTTATCTTACCCCTTAAACCAAATAATAATATTTAATTTTCAATTTTTCACATTAGAAACCCTAAAACAAGATGATGTCACCCCTTTAGGGAGACGTTTTGACACTTTGAGAAATTCGTTGGAGTTAGGGATGCATGGCTAAGCCTCCAAAGGCCACAAGTCATTCATCCAAGCCTCGGTTCCAAAGCCTCCTTCCTTCAAAACGTGTCATGTGTCAATGAGCAACAACTCCATCACCACCAAACCCTATCCCTAGGTGATGTCAAGCCTCCAAAGGTGATGTTTTTCCTCTCCTAGGAAATTAGTTTGGGAAATAGGGGCTAGGTAAGGTCATCCATGATGTATTCTAGGCCTCCAAAGCCAAGTAATCATGATCCAGCATGTGGGCCCTTGGCATCCAATCTGTGGGATTTAAGCCCCATGGAATCCCAATCTAGGCTTGTTCCTCCAAAATTGTCCACCAAACAAGGTCCTGCAAAACAAATAGAAATTCCCTCCAAGGATCTGAAGTCAAAATTTAATAGAAAGTGAAAACCACATCTAATAACCAAGGCACCTAAACATGTGCATCAAAAATACCTCATCAAATTAAACAAATGCTCCAACACCCTATACAATTGACCAAGTTTAGGTATGGGAGGGTGTCATAAAAGTCCTATTGGGTAGACCAAAACCCTCAAGTAGGGGATGCTCCCAAGGATGCCCCTTCAAGGTCATGTAGTGGATGATGAGGTGGATAGAGGATTAAAATTCATAGGTCAATGAGTTTCATGACATGCAAGGGCTCGTATTATCTCATTTTTGGGTGCCTTTGTAGGGGGTGAGTTGCACCTTCTTCCTCAATGCAACCTTTTTCTAAGCCCATTTATTTTCATTTATTAATTAATCAATGATATAAACATGTTTTCACTCCCAATAGTGAATCGATTATCTTGGGGATCTGTAACATAGTGTCACTTGAAATAAGAGTTCCACAAAGTTCCATAGGGGTAACCATGTAGAGCGTTGTAACGCACTTGTGTTAGTATTGTATTCAAGCAGGATATTTATTATGTATTTGATATTGCGTAGGTCTTCAATTGTTTTAACAGAAGCAGTTCATCGTTCACAAGACCTGTCTAGACAAGCATCTAGAAGGTTTATATTTTAGGCTCTTATCTTTTCCCTGCAACCATCCCCATGCACCTTTAGCCCCTTCTTCCCATGGAATGAGGTGCATGCCCTTCTTGGGTCACTAAATTTAAAGGGCCTGGAAGAGGGAAATATGATGGGAGTGTAATGAGCGGAAAGTGGTAAGTATGGTCGAGAATGGTACAATAACCTATCAGCGGACCCCCAATTGCAACCCTTCCCAAAAACTTGGCCACTTACTATATAGTCTATGACACTCACCAAGGTGAAACAGGCTCAAGATAATAATGTCCAAGTAGGTTTTCTATAATCAAAATAAGCTCAAATACAACATGTTTAAATGCCTCAAATATTAGGGTGATTACCTACCACAATACCTTACTTGTACCACATGGAGCAAGACCCATGTGTTGTCCAAAAGCTAGTTGGTGTGGTGGATTCGTTGACAATGGATCCAAAATGTGGTGATAGAGCAGGCTTCCATATGTGCAAGTGAACACTTCTAGTCATGTGGTCTCTCAGCACTCAATATCTGCACCTTGGGGGCCTCAAGACATTATCTCCTTAGTTATCCCACAAAATGGGGATAACATCTAGCTCCTACTTGGGTACATGTGGTCGTCGTAGAGTGCATGAGAACCGCAACATCTCATGTTAGAATTGTGCCTACACTAAAACAAAAAACTGTAAAATCTAGGGTATTTTTATCAACCTTCATCCATATACATCAAAACCAAAATGAAATTAATCTAGAAAAGAAAATTTTAGCATTTTTTCAAAAATTTATAAACTAAGCATGAAATCAATATGCAAGTAGGGAAAAATGAAATATGAAATGCATCTAAACTAACATGAGAAATAAATATGCAAATGCAAGGAAATAAATATGACCTGCCTACTTACATGGGGCCTTGGGGCCCTGAATATCAAGCGATAGGTGATTTCAGGTGAAGTCATACAACCAATGCAACTAGTTGATCATCTCGTCAATGTATCTCCCCATGTGATTAATTATGTAAAACAACAAAAATAAGTCAAGCAAAAAATGATCATGAGAATAAATAGATATATATTCAATCATGAAATTAAATGAAGAGAGATGGGTGGGATGGAGGAAGTCCAACTGGAAAGAGAAATCATCAGCCTGGTCATGTCATTTGAAAGTGTAACCACAAGCCCAATCAATCCATCTCTGAAGATGGCTACCATATGTAGATGATGTATCATCTTCATATTCGTTAGTATGAGCATTGCTTCCTGAATATAGAGAGGATATGAGATATCCCAAGAATACCTCATGATTTTCCTGAGAAGGAGGAACAAGGTAAGCGACAGGATCGGGTCTAGAGAAAGAAAAATGTGGCCTCTTCATCTGTGAATCATTGTAGAAATCCCCAATATGAAAATACTTGTTCTTTGTAGAGTGGGCCTTTGATTTCTCTGGGATAGTCACGTCTTGATGTTCATCTGAAATCGAGGATGAATGTGGCTGAAAATTCTCATAGAACAAGTCTACATCCCCAAAAGGATATGCATCATAAGTCCTAAGGGATGACTGAAAATCATCCTGAAAATGTAGAAATCGGTCATCCTTGAATAAATATGTAATCATATCATCATTAGGCTACCACACATTTGAATCATATATGAACAAAGACCAGTCCTCTGAAGATGACAACTCAACCCCTTTTGTTGGAAGGGTACCCTCAATGTCGTAAATGGGGTCTCCATCAAAATTGAAATGACCCAAATCTCATCTGTGTCTCCCAATATGAATGAAAGTGTCTATATAATCATCAACCATGTTTGAGAGTTCTTTCACAAGCCTGTCAATATGATTGAAAATGACCATCTCTTTGTCTTCGTGTGTAGGAAGAATAAAGGCTAGGGTGGCTTTGTTTGAATCTTCAAATTATTCATCACTAACGATGATTGCTTATTCAAGGTCACATGCAGAAGGAAAACAAGGCAGAACGACGTCATCTTCTTCAGGTGGGAACATAGATATCAATGTCTCCTTCTTCTCATCTGGATGTTGTACTTTATCAAGGTCTTCTTCTTCTTGAAAATGTTCTCCATGATTTTTTTCTTTAATCGAGTCTTCGCTATCTTTAATGGGATCAGAGACTTCACCATCTTGATCTTGATCTCTAACGATCTTGTAGACTTCCTTGGGCATGGAGATAGGTTCATCGTCATTTGGTAAGTTATCTTGATACCCATACTTCTAGGTCACAACGTCATATAATGATCTTGTTCCAAAATATGCAATGGCCGCTTCCCAAGCTGATTTTAGGGTAGGCATTTCCTCATAATTTTAGAGGATGGAATCATACTCTTCTTCTCTCTATTGATAGAACTTAACCAGAAAGTCATTGTCAAGACAAAGTTCTATCAGTTGCTCAGAAAACTCGTAATCTTTTTTTGTGCTTTCCCTGAGGCACTCAAAAATTTCCTCATTGTTGTCATCAAATTGTTTTCTTTCAACTGTTGTTTCAAAAAACTCTGTAAGAAGTGTTTCTATCAAGCCTTCAATAGGATCAAGTTCAAAACCTTCTCTTGAAAAATCATCCTCCAGGTCCTAAATTGTATCTTTAAGAATTTGAGCTTCTGGTCCCCAATGTTTAAGTAATTCTCTAATGAGGATCGTTAAAGAAGATATACTTGTTTTCTTGCAAGAACGCTTGATCCAATCCCTTTGTTCATTTCCCAAAGATACTAATAACAACCATAGGCATACATCCTCATGCAGTACATTCTCATAGTGGATGCATTTAGTAAACTCAACAACGTCTACTATGGCCGACAATGGATTACCATCGAACTTTGGGAGGACATCGAATTGGTTTATCGGGCACTTGTTTGGATATCCTTCAATAGATTCAAGATCCAAGGCCTTGCATGCTTCATGAAATAAAAACATAGCCTTGTTTCCATTACTTGGGTAATACCTCAATGGAGTCGCCAGATGAGCTCAAGGCTCATCAAAGGGTGGAAAGGGATAATCAGGGAAAGGTGGAGTCCCCAGATGAGTTTCAAGAAGATCTCATCAAGGGTGGAAAGGGAATGTCATTTAGGTGGATTCATCGGGAAATATAGGGAAAGGATTTAGGATAGCTCGCCAAAGTGTCGTTAGGGTTCGGAAGAGGATTCAAAATTCTCCCCCACAACGGCGCCAAAATGTTATCACACAATTTGTAGGTTGGGGAAATCCCAACCCAACCACCAAATGGAAACAAATTTGAGAACACCTACCCATTGTCACCTTAGGCATGCATTCTCATGACTTTAGAGATGATAGAATCACCTCAAGGGGGTAATCTCGGTGATGCTAGGGGGAAATGAGTCGGAAAGTGGTATGATGGAAGTGTAGCCCCTATAGGTCAAGATACTAAGTATGGAAGGGATTGATGAAAGGTATTGGTGATAGCCAAAGGTTTCCAAGAGATAATAGTACATGTTGTTAGTCCTTAACCTTGGTTTTGACTAATTGGGTGTCCTTAGTCCTTATTCTACCCATTTTCCATGATTTTTTGTTAAACTATGTTTTTCCCTTCTTAGCTTGAAATCTTGTTTTCATTCTTTTATGCACATTTTAAATGTTTTTGAGTTTTTAAAAGTTAGGATATGATATTAAATTATTTTTATCACGTCACTTGTCCTTTCCTTCGTTTGAATTTTCAAAATTGTCAAAGTGGAAAGGGTGCTACAAGAATAGTGTTATTATTGTAGCGTCAGGAGTAATGATAGTTATGCATGAGCCACCTTCTCGAGATCGTGTTTTAAAGCCCAAAATATTTTCCATAGGATCTACATATCTTTGTATGATCTATATCAGGTCATAATTCTCATGATGACAACTAATTCAAGGGATCGGTTTGTCCTAGCCACCTTGATATCAAATCAGAATGCCTGATTATTATTTCATATGTATGAAATCATAATCTGCCTATTTTTAGTATGTCTATTACTTCATGCATTCTCTACAAGTGAATGGATAACTCTCAGACTTCAACAATCCTTGAAATTTAGTGATAAAACCCTCAACATTCTCAGAAATTTTATGCAGGATTGTATCGTTGTCATGGTGCCCAAAAAGAGTGGTCAGGTAACCACATTGGAGCCAAACGGGACAAAATTGCTCGAAGCCTTTCCTCAGAAGGCACAAAGTTTCAAAGATGAAGGCTGGTTCGACTTCTTCTCAACATTCCAGGGTCATGACGAGCAGATTTCTATAACATTCGCATAGAATGTTTATGGTTTCAAATCTGTGGTTGGTAAAATCCTCATGCACATGAAAAATCATTTCATAACTAAAGCCTGCAGGTTACCAGTATATGGGAAAAGATGGTGGAAGAAATAAAATGTAGTTGTGGAGTTTGTAAATCATTTTTTAATTCCAGAAAAGAAAAAATTCAATTGGAGCCAAGGCATCCCACACAGCTGGGTAAGGAAAGAATGGCATACCGCTCTATTGATGATTCACAAGTACATTACATGTGAAGGCAGATTTTCTCTGGTTCACCTTTATCATATTAGACTGTTAATCCATGTAAATGGTGATTACCCTCTTAACCTACCTTATTTCTTATTAAATATGTTATCTAAAATTTCTAAGAGGATTCAGTCACATCCTGCAACAACAAAAAACAGTCTTTTTCATCAAGGGTTAATCAAAACGTTGGTAGTATTTTCCTTAAATGAAGTTTAGAAATCTCGGGACTGGTTAATCCAGTCATTAAAACCTAATCCACAGGAAACTAAGTCTCAAAATTTCAAGGAGAAGAAACCTGGAAAAGGTAAACAGACTTCTCAATCCACTAAGGTTTTGATGAAAGAAAATTCCTCTGCAGCCAGGGTAACTCGTGCTCGCGAGAGAAAATTACAAATACAACAAGCCATGGGTGATTTTCCTATGGGTAAACTAAATGAGAAAGCCACTACCATTCGAAGTAAGAAACTTAAAATTGATGAAGAGATTGATATCCTTTTTTATCCAGATATTAAAAGGGAACCTGATGAACCTAAATATTACATCAAAATCCCAATTGAAAGTCCATCTAAACAGAACAAACAACCTACAGGAAATAAGACTACAAAAGGTAAGAAACAGAGTAATAAGAAGGCACATGTACCTAAATACCCTAGAAGAAATTATACCAGGGTTGCAAACAAATTTAGGTTGAATTCAAAGGCGATTTTCCATCCTTCTATCAAGAAGGAAAACCTTATTATCATAGAATATAATTCAGAAGATTCTAAGAAAGAGATAAAAAAAAATAGGCCTTCGCATCTTCTTTACACAGGTCAGAGAAGGAATCTGAAGAATAGAGGAAAAAACATGAAAAGGGAAAACATATAGCATAGTATTCAAGGAGACCTGTAACCAGGGAAATTACAAAGTCAGCTTCAGTCTTTGAATCTACATTCAAAGGCACAGATGCACTTAATGATGAGAAAAAATGAGCTTTTTCCAGAAATAGATCAGCTGCAAGATCTTCCAGAAACTAGAGACTTAGAAAGCACTGAAGAAGAGGATCTTAGAAAAGGGTTGCCTTCAAAGTATAAAATTAAATTGAGAAATCCCAGAACCTCCCCGCTCCAGTTGAATAACACCCATAGTTCAGGATGGAAACAGAAAGAAGAAAGACAAAAATCAAATACAGGAAATACTATGTTTTTCCTATTTTAGTCTTTATCTTTGAGAGCAGTTTCTGAAACAATGAAGATGAATTTTTGGAAACCAAAAGATGTTTTTGTTGGGAACGGGCCCCTTCACAAAAACCTCTCTTGTTTTTTACACATAGATCACATTTTAATATATGAGAATATATCTTTGAGGCCTATTTTTCAGATATTTCACAATAAATGATTTCATGTTTTACTGACCAATTTTTGGTGATATTTCAAAGAAGTTGGAGATGATGTTTTGGAAACAAAAAGAGGTTTTTTTTGGGAACGAGCCCCTTCACAAAAACCTCTCTCTTTTTTTACACAAATATCACATTTTGGGAGATACAAAGATATTTATGAACCCTATTTTTCAGGAATTTGCCAGAATTATCTTCGTAAAAAATCTCATGGACAACAGTTGACAAGCCACCTCATCAATTCGACTTGGAGATAAGATATGATCTCCTCCTTGATTATTTGAAACAAGAAACTAAATATAGATGAGAATATTTTCAGATCCATTTCTTTTGGATCTTGATAAATATGTATTCTTTCTATATAAACAGGGTAGAAGAAGAAGTAAAGGATCAATTAGCTGGGGAATTGAAGGACTATTTTTGTAAAGACTCCATTGTAAGACAAGACAATATTTTCATATTGGGCACTAAATGGAAAAGGAATTTTGATGGTAAAATCTTCTTTTATATTTTTGTCTATTTCTTTTCTTACTTGAATACATTTACTCTGTTGCAAAGAATATGATTTCTTGATTATGAGTGACACAATGAAAATTTTACTGTTTTTATTCATAATTAAGATTGTTTTCAAGTACATGTTCTTGTTTCTTAACGATAATTTGTTTCATGTGTGAGTTGACAAATTAGATACTCACATATCATCCTTTATTTATTTATCTTACCATCTGATATGTTAAAGTGTATGTCATTTACTAATCCAGTGGGATGTTTACTTGCTTTACATTGAGCTATATGTTATGTTGAATCTTTCAGCCAGCTTTCAACCAATTTCTAAAACCTATTCAAAAAAATATTTATAAAACCATTGCAATAACTTGATGATTCCCTAGCTTTCCCTCTCACGGCCAAGTGAAACTTTAGGGACTAACATCTTTTAGCATCGTTGTCAGGGACGGAGGAACGAAGAATTTATCCCTGGGAGAATGACAACGATCAATTCTAGCTCTCGATGGTGAACAGGAGTTGGACACTTTTTCTAACTGTATCATTCACCTAGCGACTCCATGAAGGAAGAATCTGTTGGTGACTCCATTGATCCAGGATTTCGAAGGCATGGAAGCCATTTTGGCTCGTAGGTTTGTTCCATTTGATTTCTCTGGTATTCCTAGTTTTCCAAATTTTGTGTCTACTATGCATGAATGGGGAGACTACCTTCCAAGGTTTAGAGGAGATGATCATGATCATCCTGCACAACACTTGATTGATTTAATACATAGACCAGCTTGATATTCATCAAGAATATGTATTGTTGAAGATGTTTATGTACTCCTTGGAAGGAGAGGCGAGACAATGGTACCGATCTCTTCCTGTTTCCAGTATCTCATCATTAAATTATTTCCATGCTTCTTTTCATTCATTTTGTAAGAGGATTTATCCTGTCGAATGCCTCTTGAATGATTGTTGTGACCAATTTAAATCTCTTGGCAAAAACTTTCAGTAGGGCTTTAGTGATGAGATCAGTGAATATATTTTGGAATGTTCTCATAATGTTCCTAACAGTTTTGATGGTCATTCGAATGGGTCTCTTCGTGAAGAATTTGTTACTGGAAATATTTGTGAAGGCCAGTATTTTAGTGAAGAAATTCTTGAAGATTATATTGATGGTGAACAAATTTTTTTATCATTGCTAGTTGTAATCAATCAAAAGTCTCCATCCTATCATGATGAAGAAGATTTGATCATTCATGGAACTTTCTCTCATTCTTCTTTTCAAGGAGAAGTGTTTCAATATGTTGTTGATGATAGTGTCATGGATAGTATGAAAAAATATTTATTGGATTGTCATAATGAAACTTTTGTTCCAAAAGACTAGGTTGTTCATTTGTGTTCTTTATTTGAAGAGCATAATGAAACAAAATTTTGTGAATTTCAAAATTCAGAAATTTTTTATAGTCAACCTGTATATGATGAATATGAAAATGGAGAAGACCAGAATTTCACATCGGAATTCATTGACATGTGCAACAATGAGCCTATTTTTTATGAGTATGAATCTGATGTTGGAGAAATAGATGAAGGAAATCATCCTATCCAAGATGTTGTTGTTCACTATCATAAAACAAGTGATGTTCATGTGTTGTTTCAAGGAAATCAAGTGGATTATGGTCTCACAAATACAACAAAAAATGCAGGGGAGAAGTTTGGGTTTTTTCATCGGCTGGAATTTTGTCATATTATATATGATCCAGTAGTCGTCTATATGGAGTCAGTATTTCCATAGGTTCAAAATTTTGCAGCATTGGGAATTAAAGAAAATTGCAGTTGTAAGTATGGGATGACCATTCATTTTTTAATGCAAACATCTCAGTTTTTCTACATTTTCTTATTTACTTGCAAGGAAGAAGACCATCTTGTCAGTCAAATTCTTTCATGGCTGCATTGGAAATTTGAGGTGACCTGATCAAGGAACTGATTGGTTAGTTGCATAGGAGTTGTACATAAATAAGATTTATTTTTTAGCATGTTGGTTTCAGTTTGAAGATCAATTTACAGTATGAGAGTACTGTCAAGTTTTTAGTATGCAAGAATAAGGACTCCATATCCCAATGGAAAGACTACTTGCATTTTTGTGGTTGTTATTTTTGGATTGCAAATAAAGGAATGGTTGAACAAGGAAATAATTAGAGTAAAAGTTGATGATGATGACGGATGTGAAGGCATTGGTCAGCAAGTTATTAAATTTTCATCATGAAACTTTATCCCCAGAAGGATCCAATGTTAGTTCTTAACCTTGTTTTTGACTGATTGGGTTTCCTTAGTCCCTGTTCTACCCATTTTACATGGTTTTTTATTAAACTTTGTTTTTCCCTTCTTGGATTGAAAGCTTGTTTTCATTCTTTTATGCACATTTTAAATGTTTTTAAGTTTTTAAAATTTAGGATATGATATTAAAGGATTTCTATCACATCACTTGTCCTTTCCTTCGTTTGAATTTTCAAAATTGTCAAAGTGGAAAGGGAGCTACAACAATAGCGTTATTCTTGCAGCGTCGGGAGTAATGATAGTTCTTCATGTGCCACCTTCTCGAGATCATGTTTTAACGCCCGAAATCATTGCTAAAGGATCTACACCTCTCTGTATGATCTATATCAGGTCATAATTCTCATGATGACAGCTAATTCGAGGGATTGGGTTGTACTCGCCACCTTGATATCAAATCACAATGCATGATTATTATTCCATATGTATGAAATCATAATCCACATATTTTTAGTATGTATATTACTTCATCCATGCTATGCAGGTGAACGGATAACTCTCATACTTCAACATTCCTCGAAAGTTGGTGATAAAACCCTCGACATTATCAGAAATTTTCTGCAGGATTGTATCAGTGTCATGGCACCCAAAATGAGTGGCTAGATAACCATAGTGGAGCTAGAAGGGAAAGAATTGCTCGAAGCCTTTCCTCAGATGGCACAAAGGTTCAAAGATGAAGGTTGTTTCAACTTCTTCTCGACATTCCAGGATCATAACGAGCATATTTCAATGACATTTGCACAGAATTTTGATGGTTTCGAATATGTGGTTGGTAAAATCCTCATGCACGTGATAGAGCATTCCATAGCTAAAGCCTGCAGGTCACCAGTAAATGGGGAAAGATGGTGAAAGAAAGAAAATGTAGTTATGGAGTTTGTAAATTAGTTTTTAATTCCAGAAAAGAAAAACTTCAATTGGAGCCAAGGCATCCCACACATTTGGGTAAGGAAAGAATGGCATACTGCTCTATTGATAATTCATGGGTACATTACATGTGAAGGCATAATTTCTCTGGTTCATCTTTATCATATTAGATTGTTAGTCCATGTAAATGGTGATTACCCTCTTAACCTACCTTATTTATTATTAAAAAGCTTATCTAAAATGTCTAAGAGGATTCAGTCACATCCTGCAACAACAAAGAACAGTCTTTTTCATCAAGGATTAATCAAAATGTTGGTAGTATTTTCCTTAAATTAAGTTCATAAATCTTGGGGCTTGTTAATCCAGTCATTAAAACCTAATCCACGGGGAACTAAGTCTCGAGATGTCAACGAGAAGAAACCTAGAAAAGGTAAACAGAATTCTCAAGCCACTGAGGTTTTGATGAAATAAAATTCCCCTGCAGCTAGGGTAACTCGTGTTGGCAAGAGAAAATTACAAACACAGCAAGCCATGGGTGATTTTCAAATGGGTAAACTAAATAAGAAAGGCACTACCAGTCGAAGTAAGAAACTTAAAATTGATGAAGAGACTAATATCCTTTTTTATCCAAATATTAAAAGGGAACCTGATGAACCTGAAGATTACATCACAAGCCCAGTTGAAATTCCAGCTAAACAGAAGAAACAACCTACAGGAAAGAAGACTGCAAAAGGTAAGAAACAGAGTAAGAAGAAGACACTTGTACCTAAATACCCTAGAAGAAATTCTACCAGGGATGAAAACAAATTCAGGATGAATTCAAAGACGATTTTTCATACTTCTATCAAGAAGGAAAGCATTATTATCATAGAAGATAATTCATAAGATTCTAATAAAGAGATTAAAAAAATAGGCCTTGGCATCTTCTTTACACAGGTCAGAGAAGGAATCTGAAGAACAGAGGAAAAAACGTGAAAAGGGAAAACAGATAACACAATATTCAAGGAGACCTGTAACTAGGGAAACTACAAAGTCAGTGTTGGATCATGTTGTCATTGATGCCAATGGTTTGATTGATTGATGTCAATTGATTGATTGATGTCAAAGGATTGATTGACTAATGATTTATGTAATATAATATGTATGCATAGATGAAGATGGATCAATGAGTTGTCATTGATACATGATGAAGATCGATCGATGTGGTTCCATTGGTATATGATGCATTGTTGGAAAAATGTATAGATGACTCATTATTGTCTTATCATGATTGATAAGGTGCACAAATGGATGAACTCCAAAGTGGGCCCCTTATGGTGAAAGCCCTCACGGGAAGATGCTTTGCGGATTGAGTTATCCTAGAAGAATGGTTGGAGGACCCATGCTCTCATTATTGTCTTATCATGATTGATAAGGTGTACAAACGGATGAACTCCAAAGTGGTCCCCTT
>ML797490.1:15098-35616 GCA_009831015.1 Picea engelmannii
AGTCGCCATCTCGCCCTGTTCATCTGCCACATCTAGAAAATTAATGTCAAGAGCATGGAAGTTAGATTCAACCATTAATTTAGCAAGGCCTTGACCTTTGATTAGTTTCGTGGGCTTAATCTCTATATCGTATTCTAAAATGATATAAATCCACTTTCCCCTTCTTCCATATGGATTGTCATGTGTCAAAATGTCCTTAACTATCGCATTTAGAACATAAGCTATGGTGTGGGAATGGAGAATGTAGACCCTAAAGTCTTTTATGGCTTTTACCAAAGCAAAAGCTTGTTTCTCCATTATCTTGTAATTCAGAGCAGCGTCCCTTAATGCTTTGCTAAAGAAAGATATGGGTTGTTCATACCCTTCGTTGTTCTTTTGAAGTAACACCGCTGCTATAGTATGTTCAGAAGCGAAAGAAAAGAGATAGAAATCCTTAGTGAAATCAGGACTTATCAGAATAGGGGCTTCTGTGAGTGCTCGTTTGACTTGTTCGAAAGATTGTCTGGACTCAGAGTCCCATTTTATTTTTATGTCCTTTTTAAGCATGTTTGTAATGTGTCTAAGGAGCTCGGCTAGATTGGGAATCAATCTTCGTAGAAAGTTAATCCTCTTGATAAATGATTGTAGTTCTTTGAGGTTTCTTGGATGTTCTAAATTTTGTATGGCCTCGATTCTGCTAGGGTCTATTTTGATCCCATCTTTGGAGATGATGTGTCCTAGCAGTTTTCCTTCTTCTAACCCGAAAAGGATCTTCTTAGTATTTAAAGAAATCCCAAACCTTGTACATTTCTCGAAGACTCGTCTAAGGTGTCACAGGTGTTCATCATCAGATCGGGAAAACACAGTTACGTCATCTAAATAGACAACAATAAACTTACCCGATTCTTCCACGAAGGCGATATCCATCGCCCTCTGGAATGTAGCTCCTGAATTCATCAGACCAAAAGGCATTTTCACATACATGAAAGTGCCCCATGGGGTGGTGAAAGCGGTTTTGTCTTGGTCGTCTGGGTGAACTATGACCTGATTGTAACCCGAGAAACCGTCCAGCAGAGAAATTCGACTGGACCCAACCACCCTTTGCAGGATGTGGTCCATTTTCGGCAAGGGGTAATTATCCTTCAGGGAGACTTTATTCAGATTTCGAAAATCTATGCAGAGTCTGATTTCCCCAGTTTTCTTGCATGTAGGGACCAAATTAGAGACCCACTTGGAAAAACGCAACGAAACTATGATCTTGGCATCGTACATTTTTTTGATTTCCTTTTCTATCAGAGGGAGCAACTTGGGATTTATCCTCCTAAGTTTCTGCCTAAACGGTTTTTGGTCTTCTCTTATGGGAATTCTTTGTTGTATGATGCTGGTATCATAAGCCTTCAAGTCCTCATAACCCCAGGCAAAGACATCTGAATATTCTTTGAACAACTCAATGTATTTGAGTTTTTGCTCTGGGGGTAATGATTTAGACAGTTTGACCATTTTAGGTTTCTCTTCGGTCCCTATATTACAATCTTCTACCTCTTGTCCATGGGCTTCGATTTTCAGTTTTTTGGCCACGTCGTTAAAGTCAAACAGGTCCTCTAAAAGAACCAGACCTCTAGGCAAAACATTTCTTTTCAACTGTAAAACATCGGCCTCCATTTCGTCATCTCCTAATTCTCCTGAATCTATGGTATTTACACTATCAATTTCAAAATCAGAACTATTTACATTTTCATCTTCGTTCTCTAAATCTATATTTGTACATTCAAAGTCATTTTTACACTGAATAAAGTCCTCAATCTGATCATCATTGCCAAAGACTTGCCAATACCTGATATTGTCAGGAACAGTTGGTCTACATTTTACCTCAACAATGTATGGGCGAGTTGAGCAAAAAGGGATCTTACAGGTGGCTGCCGACGTAGCCAATCCATCCGCCAGAATGTTTTGTCCCCTCAGCATTACCTACAAGTCGACTTCAGTAAAACATCTAAAGGCATCAAGAACGACATTCCTATAATCTCTAAGACGTGGGTGTTTCGCAGCATACTCACCTTTGATTTGCTTGATTATCAATTTAGAGTCACCTCTTACCATTATCTATTTAGCACCAACTTTTTTCAAAAGCTTCAGACCGAGAATCAAGGCTTCATACTCAGCAATATTGTCAGTGCATTGGAAATTTAATTTGTAATAATGGTTTTCTGAGTACCTGTTTCTGTGATTATGCATCCATACTCTTGCTCCAGCTCCTTCTTTACTCACTGCCCCATAAAAATCCATGCTCCAGAAATTAGCGGGTAACTCTTTAGTTATCACGTTCTTCATCCTTGCCACCTCAATGATTTCTTGGCCTTCATATTGACTAGATGTGTCCTCCATCAATTGAGTATCTTGTTCTCCTGTGTCACCATCATTGTACAATATAAAAGAATCCAGATCGGAATGTGCAGAGTAGAGGGGATAGTTGTGTGGTTTTTCTTGGCTACTGACCATGTACTTCATCAATGTTTCTCTGTATAGCCTTATTTGTTGCCCGAAAACTGGGATAGTGGCATAAGACATATCCAGCTGCAGGGTTCCTTTCAACTTAGCCCCCCAAGACCGGGATAGCAACATTCGATACTTCGGCGGGATGTCTGCAACCACCACATCCATTACCATGCTCTTCGCGGGAATCTGAACCAAGGTGATGCATAGGTCCTTGATCAAACCAAAACATCTGACTTTATTGGAGTCGAATGAGTGTAAATCTTTATAAGGCCTGGTGACCTCCAGTCCCAGTTTCTCCATTACTTCTTTGGGCATCAGATTGTGGGAAGCACCCGAGTCAAGCATAACGTTGTGTAAGATCAGGTCATGTATATTTAGACTGATGTAAAAAGGAGTGACCTCACCAATATCATCTCGACCATCTACTTCAGGTCCGAAAAGAAGCTCAGGTTGATCATCAGTAAGGTTCATAGTGTCTGAATGATTTGCTGATCCAATGGTTAAGGCTTTCGTGCCTATGTCAGGTTCAATGGCCAGTGCTTTAATCACCCGTGAATGATAACCGTCTTTGTTCATCAACTCTGTAAGTGGGATGGGAATTTTTACTTTGGCCAATTCCACTTCAAGGCTGAAAGGTGTAGGGGCTCTACCTTGGCTCATCAATTCTGGTTTGTCCACCATATTCTTCTGCTCAGAAGTACTCGGTGGATTAATAGGTGAAACCTCAGGCTGTGAGGGCCTTTTCAGAATGGTAAGGTTTTTCTTCGTAGGAGCGTCGACATTACTCTTCTTAGGAATCTTCTTAGCAGTACCCTTCTCAGGAACCTTCTCGGCAGAGGGCTCAGAGGTCTTCTTGGTTTCGACTACCTTCTTTGTTTCAGTGGTCTTTTTTGGGGAATTCCCTTTTGTCTTTTTACTCCGCAGATTGTACTGCTGGTGTACCTCCAAAATAGCATTTTCGAAGGCCTGTTGTTCTGCATCTTCATCTTCTTCACTTACTTTTGTTTGATTGAGAAGAAAAAGTTCTTGCTCTTCTTGGGTAAGGAAAATAACTTCGTTGTCATGAATGCCCATGAGATTGATGTGAGTGTCCTCCAATTCCTCAATCACTTCCCCTCCCTCTTCAACATATTTTTCTTGCAGGGGAGGTCTGATTTGCTGATCTGGACCTCTCTGTTCTCTTTGATCCCTAGGATCTCTCTGTCTAATTTGAGGAGGGTTTCTCCTGAAGTTAGGATTCTGGACTTGAGGAGCTGGTGAGTCATCTCTCAGAGGATTTCTTTCTGACACAGTGAGCCTATCCATCATTCTTTCCACTGCTCTGGCCAAAGAATCCAATTTGGAATCGGAGTTTGATGTGGAAGGTTCTTCTTTAATCGTAACCCTCCTCTCTAACCTCTGTCATGCTCTTTTTTCCAACAAATTGGCCTCCACACTAATAGCACTTTTCTGCATGTCCTCCAGGGTGGTAGAATTTCTTTCTCTTAGTTGGTATGACATGTCGGCGTCAAATCCATCAGGGAATTTAATCAATGCCATACCTTGTGGAGGTTTGATTTTGGTCGGGATTGCATTGTAGAGGTTATTGAAGCGGGTGCAGTAATATTGTACCGTCTCACCTTGATTTCTTCTTATGTTTTCGTATTCTGACAATATTTGGAGAGGGTTTTTCTTTACCTCCCATCTGTCAAGAAAAATCCTTTGGAACGTGACAAGGTCAGGGACTGAGGCAGCGGGTAAAGCTTTGTACCATTTCTTGACGTCACCTATCAAACTTTGGGTAAAAAATATCATTTGAACATCAGCCTCGTCAACTTCTTGCAGGTCAAAATAATCATTCATTTTGTCAACATGTTGTTGGGCATTTAATGGTCTTGTTGCATCGAACTGTGGAAGTCTTGTCTTATAGTCTTGGGGCATGGCATGTAGTGGTGTAGCCAACACCAAAGGAGCATATCGATCTACCATGATGGGTGGAGAAGGTGGGAAAACAACCTGGATGATTGGCGAGGTAGCGACCGAGGGTGAGGACGAGGTGGGGCTAGATAGCACCGAGGGAGTGATTTGTGGTTTGTTCGTGGGAGACAGAACTTCAGGGGTTCGAGGTTGCAAAATAGTTGGGTCAAAGAGGATTCCAGTCACAAAACTGTCAGACCGTGTTCTAACCAGGCTTTGTTGTGGAAAGGTATTGAGATCAGGGTTTTGAGGGATAACAGGTTTCCCTGAAAAGGACAGGGACTTATGAAGGGGAATATGACTCACTGAACCTTCAGCTAAGGTCTTTTTCCTGAGAAAGTGCTCTGGATTTTCTGTTACTTTCGTAGGTTTTGGATCTGGATGAGATCGAGTATAGACTTTCTTGGGAGCCAAAATTATTTTTGGTTTTTTATATATATATATTTTTAGTTTTTTGAATCCGAAAATAATATGTACAAAGTTTAATCAACCTCTAAACATTACTTTCTTCTCAAATTTGAACTTTCTTTAAGGGAAAAGAAAATGTGAAATTATCAATTTTAGTTCTGTCCCCAGTGTAGTCGCCACTATGTTAGCACTTGGTAAATTACCTAGAGGTTGAAACAGAAGAAATCTACAAATGTAACTTTATCCAACCACTTTTGAAGATAGGATCTAGCCCTTCCAACTTCAGAGAGGGATCTCTCTATATGATTTAGCTATGTTTTCAATTTTAGATATTGGGCTAGGTAAATAAAAAGGTTTGTTTTGTTGTCAAAGTGTTTTTGATTTGGTTGAGACAGTCTACACATCCATTGGGCTATGGGGTCTGTGTTTAATAAAAATGAAATACAACCAGAAGATAAACACTAAAATCTTTCGAGTCAGAAACAGGGTATCTAAGATAAATCCTGCAACATTCGTTACTCTTAAAGATTATTTTTAGAAAACAATATGATCATAAAGCAAGAATAACATTCAACTTAGAGAATAACATCACCAGTGAATACACGCAAGAATCCTGTAAAAGTGCCTCCTCTTTATTAATGGAAGATCTCTTAAAAAATGTTACAATCTGATAGCGTCAGGGTGTGAAGATCAACAACCCTCAATACTTCGCAAGGTGAAGTATTTATAAATCAACTTACAAATGTTCCCTTCATAAATGATCAGGACATGCTAATACTATTTTTAGCCTAACAAACTTAACAAATCTCAAAAATATAGGAACTACTCGATGACTTGGTGTAACTGCTTGCTGATTTCTGGGGTAGGCCGTTGGCGAGGTTTCTGCACAACCTCTTCTGACTGGACAGGTGAATGGACCTGGACAACTCATATACTAATCAATCAGATCGTAGAGTTCCTCCCATCTGAGATGACTAGGAACAGTGACTTTGAGCAGCCTTCGATACACTTCGTCCATTTCTGTATACTTGGCGAATGTAGGCTTGGTGAGGAATATGTATCGAATCTCATGCTGGATACTAATTTCCCACTGAAAGGCATCCAAGAATGGTTTGCCGATAATTCTCCCTTGTATGCAAACAAACTTTGAACTGTCCTTAGACACCTCAGTCAATCTCTTCTTGTAATCCAGAAGTGTCATCAGTTTATCATTAATAACCTTTAGACCAGGTAGACCTTTCTTTTGGAGAGCTTCAATCTTGTTGAAGAACCTTTGCACCCCTTGGTCCATGACCTGAACCTTTTCTTCCAGCTGAAGCATTAGACCTCTCTTTGTCAGAACCCTTTTGACCTCAAGGATGGTCTCGGTTCTGTCTTCAATCTTCAGCTCTTCCAGCTCTTCCCTGGTCTTAGAATTGAGGAAGTTGATGATCTCATTTGCTTGTGTTGGCATCTCCCCCAATTCTACTCTGATCTTCTCAATAGCTTGTTTTCTCCTATGGACCAACTCATTCTGCTCAAACATGATTTGGATCATGGGCCAAATCTCATTTATGGAATTTGTGATGTCTATCCATACATTCTCTTTGACCTCAGCCAACGTCTTCCCTGCCACTGTTTGCCTTCGGAGCTGATGTAACTCTTGCTTGAGCTGTTCTGTTACCTGCTTTTCCTTGGAGAGACTGGTCTGGAAGAAATTTTTGAGTTCCTGGAGGCTCTCAACTTCCTTTTTAAGCCTGTTGATCTCTGTCTCCTGCAGTTTCATCTTTTCCATGGATTTGGCGAGGTCGGCTTTCCCCTCTTGTGATGTCAATGGAGTTGCGGATGGGATTGCTGTCACTCCTGCTGTGCTTGCTCCTGAAATTAGAATGGAACTTAATGGAATGACTTCCATTGGCTTCATATTCTCCTTATCCTTTAACAATCTCTCCATTTCAGCTTCCATTTCTTTGAGCTGCGTGTTTTTCTCCATGAGCAGCTTGAGCATTTCATCCTTCTCGCCTTCTTTCTCTGCTATCTCCTTGGCCTGCGAATCCTCTGTGGGCGGGAGCTTCAGTTGTTTCCTCAAGGAGGTGATGTATTAATTCTTCTTCTTTATCATCTCCTCTGCAGCTTTGATGTTCGAAGGATCATAGCTGATCTTGAGGACCAGCTCCTCCAAAGTCTTGATTCTGTTGTCCTTCGCAAAGGAAGATATCTTATCCAGCTTGAGTTGTGTCTGAGCATTGTTCAGTGATACCTGTAATTTTGCTGTAGAAGCAGAAGCATGTGCTAATGTATGGAATACCATCTCCCCTGTCTGCTTGTGAAAATCCATCTGATCTGCTGGGTGCACATCCTTCGTCTGGAATTCGAAGGTGGCCCTCTTGTAGTCTGTGATCACCTTGGGGTCTGGTACTTGCGCCTGGAGGAAGGCCATGTGCATCCTTCCCTTTTCTGTGTCAAATGCAGACAACAGCCTATGCTGTGCAGTGGACGACTGCTTCCGAAACTGAGCATAAGTACTGCTGGTAAGGGTCTGGTTTCTTTTCTTAATCAGCTCGTACTTCTCGAAAATGCTCAACTTGGGCCCAGACTTGCCTGGTTGAGTGTCCAGTGGGGAGTCTGTGGATTTATTCGATACTTTTGTGGTGATTTCCTTATGAAGGCTCGAACCAAAAAGTGAAATAACAGTCTTAGTCACTGTGGTAGGTGGGACTTCTTTTTCTTCTATCTGGCCGGGAACTGAAACTGTCTTGGACCTCTTAGTGTGTAGCTAGAATTCTTCGGACGATACCTCCGTGACAGGCGGAGATAAATCTTGTCGAGGCCTTTTTTCCTTAGGGACCTGTGGCATGATCGTTGGTGGCACAGAGGTCGGGGGAACCTGCTGCTCTACTTCAACCAAGGTGTCAGGCACCCATACTGTCTGATTGGTGAATTTTTCAATTTCAGGCTTAGACACATGAACATACGGGATGTTCTTGTTCTTCACCCGCATTTCTGAGATGATCCCGCATGGATCATAGTGCCATGGGAAGCTCATAAAGAACTTAATTTATTTCAACATCCTGTCAGCTTCTTCCCCGGCACCCCGACTGTTGCAAATGAAGGAGCCAATATGCCCCTTGATTCTAAGTTGTTGCTTTTTCTTCAACGATACAAAATGGATGTCGTCTGAATTCATGATTTGTCTTATATACTCTAAAGAAAAGATTCTTATAGGAAAAAATTTGGGCAGCTTGTAAGGTGCCAAATCGCACCCAAATACTCTGATCTCGGTGTGGTTTTGGTACAGGTACCAATCCCCGGTCTTTGTGTTGTCCGAGAGATGCAAGATTCTCTGGACTTCATCGTTGATTCGAGGCTCGGGCCTGCTGCTCAACATGCTTACCACAGGGTGGTAGAACAGATCGATGAATGCCTTGAAGCTATACTCTATGGAGTTATGCTTCAGCAAAGAGGTCCATGCTATGACTGCCCGAGGCCTTCCATCTGCGTCCATATTCTGCATGGAAAAACTATATTTGTCTTCTTGAAAGTAAACAAACATGTATGCCAGTATAGATGAGTATCTGAACATGACTTCCGTGCCAAAAGTCATGAACTGTTCATGAATATTGTTTGCCAAGAAGGTGATAAAATCAATTGTGTTGTGGGTTTTTCATCAGTGGAGAAAATAGATAGAAAACCCAGAATGGGCTCATCTATCCACTGGTCGGAATAGTACCCTAGCAAAGCACAAAGGGAAGAAATGAGCTGGTTTCCCTTAGTGGAGAGCATGGACAATAGGTAAGGGGGGTTTGTGGAAGGGAATTGAGCATAGGTGGGAAGGAAAAGATCGAATATTTGAGCTCTCATGGGAAAATTCATCTTCTGATACAACTCTGTGAGGATTTCCAGGTTGAAGAGAGACGCAAAGTTGGCCCGGGGAATTTGCATCATCTGGTCGATGTCTTTGGGCATAATGAGGAACAAGGTGTCTCCGAACGAGGAGATGATGGATATTTGTTTAGGAATATAGTGAGCTTGACATTTAAGCGCAAACTCAGGAAAATGGTGGATCTGGGGAAAGAGGTAAAGGGGCAAATTGGACTCCCAGAGTCCAATTTCATCGCTCTGGTCCAGGAAAACTTCCCTGAGCCATGACTGGAGGTCTGAACAATCAAAATCGCATTTGGTATCTGCGATCAATCTGTCTTTTTCAACCAGTGGGATCTTGTCTAGGTCGACAGGAGGTGGGAGAAACGGGTTCTCTTCTCCTTCTGCTTGTCTGGGTTTTGGCGCCATTTCTACAACGGTACCTGCAATAAACACAAAGTTTGTGGGGTCAACTGACTGTGGATGAGGGCAACTGAACATAATTAAGGAGTAAGCTAAGAGTTTCTCTGGTGTGATGAGTGAACAACGAAAGTAGAGAAACGATAGTTTTATTTAAAAATGGGGTCGGTTGGGCGCGTGAGACAGGTGAACTGGATAACGGATAGGTTATCCAGTAATAAATGGACAACAGGCCACTTTGGGGTGAGATGGCAGGTGACGGTGGTCGAAAAATACGAACGGGTGATGTGGCGGCTAGGGATTGGAGGAAAAAGTCGCAATAAGGGGTTGGTCATGCGTGAAAAGGGGTAGGGGACTGACAACAGTTATGGGATGGGACATAACTCGGGTACAAGTGGGACAAGTGGAACCAGTGGAAGATGACATCCATAAGTGACGGCGGTCTGTCAGATAGCATATGGTGACGGGACTTCGGGACCAATAGATTTATGCCACATATGACAAGGGGCCCGCCAGAGAAAGAAAACCATTCTGAACCCCCACCCCTCGGTTAAAAGCAGATCATCCGGGGGGGTCCGAAATCCATTGTGGGCCATTGATCTGCCCGCCTGTTTCTGAGCCGTAGATCCAAGCGCACTTTTTATCACTCATTCCGGACCCCCCCCCCCCTCCGTTAAAGGCAAAATGGACAGGGGGGTCCGTAATCCAATCTGAATCGTTGATTTAAGCGTTCGTCCCTGGTCCGTCCAGATGTGCACAAGTCTTATTACCGATTCCGGACCCCCCCCCCAGTTAAAAGAAGAACGGTTGGGGGGTACGGAATGCTCTGTGCGCCGTAGATCCGAGCGCTGCGATCAAGACCGTCGGTACATGCAGAGAGTATAAATGGGATCATAAAAGCACATGCACTGGGGAAACTTAGGATAAACGCATTTTATGGTTTTTTCCCCACATTTTCAAATAAACACCACCAAGGGACTTCGACCAAACTATCTGTTAAGCATTTGAAACATGATGCAACACTTTACATCAAGCTGGTTTTATTGGAATGAAACCATAAAGCAACTAGCCTACATCCTAACCTATCTTTCTAAGACAATTAACCCAGATTAAACTGTTGGGTTAAGAATTTACTCTACCCTGGGGCTATCTGACCAAGATTAGACAGTCTGGCCAGATTTATTCACTAATCTAACCTAGAAACTTTGGCTAAGATTAAACTGTTTAGCCAAATCATTCACTACCCTATCAACATCAAATTTAAAAAGAACTTGGCCATGCTTGAAAGGTATGGACCAAGTTACTATTATTGTATGGGGCTTTATTGCAATTCTTTTATACCCTCTTTTTCTTTTTTCTTTTTCTTTCTTTTTCTTTTCTTTTTCTTTTTCTTTTCTTTTCTTTTCTTTTTCTTTTTCTTTTCTTTTCTTTTTCTTTTTTCTTTTCTTTTCTTTTTTCTTTTTCTTTTCTTTTCAAATTATTTGCAGAATGAAAAATCATTTGTCAACAAAACACTAGAGACAGATAATATCCCAGTCACCAGTTGATTCCTATAACTTATAGGGTGATAACACAGGGGAAAGCTCTATGTGTAATGTTTGTATTTTCCATTGTATCTTTTATGTTCTTTTACTGAAAAAATTTGTTTGCAGTAAATATTGTACAAGGTTAAAATCTACATTTGGTATAAGAGCTTTGTTGGCTTTAGGGGGACACCTTTGTGGTCAAGGGTTTGGCTCGGGACTGTGATAAGCCTTGTTATAGTGGGAGATATGTGGTATTTATTTTTTAGGTGAAAATAAATGGCAAGCAATTCGAAAATGGAGATCGAGAAGTTTAATGGGAAATTTTTTGAGCTGTGGAAGCTCAAGATGGAATATTTGTTGGTGGACAGAGATTAGTGGATCGTGGTAGATCCAGGTACTACACCTATAGGAACTTCAGCAGATGACTGGAAAAAGTTGGATCGGAAGGCGAAGAGAACAATCCAACTGTGTCTCTCAGATTCAGTATTACTAAATGTGTTAGAGGAAGTTGTAGCCAAGGATTTATGGGATAAGTTGGGGAAGTTGTATCAGTCTAAGTCCATAGTAAATAAACTATTCCTAAGAAATAAGTTGTATAACCTGAGGATGCAAGATGGAGACTCGGTGGCAAAGAATTTGAACGCCTTCAATACCGTGGTAAGTGATTTAGTATCTGTTGAGATTAAAATTTTAGATGAAGATAAGTGTATCAGTTTATTGTGTTCTTTACCAGACTCGTGGGATAGTTTGGTTGTGGCCATAGGTAGTAATACAACTTCCTTGAAGTTTGATGAAGTGGTCTCATCCTTGTTTTCGGAGGAGATGATATGGAAGAACATGGAAAGACAGAGCAAAGACGCATTTTTTCAAAAGGATGTTCCCAGGAAAGAAATCGATCTAAGTTCTCAAGTGGGAGATCCAATGCTAAGGGTAGATCTAAATCTCTCGGAAAGTTTGTAAAGGTATGTTGGAGATGTGGAAAATAAGGGCACTACAAGAAGAAATGTAGATCCAAATTTGAGAAAAAGAGGGATATGAAGAATCTCCTTCTACAAAATAAAAGACCTCCAAGGAAAAAGGATGGGATGGTTTCACACATATTATCTCTAGCTGAAGTGATCCATAGCAGCTGAACCTCGCATGATGCCGAACACCCTACATTGGTTCATACCCCTCATGAAGTTCCAAACAGATTGACACTTCATCTATATTACTGTGCGAGTAGACAAACATAAGGAGGAGCTTTAGTCGTACTACAAGCTCATGGAAGAGGACCTCGAGGAGATCACCAAGGACTGGTCAGTAGACCTCCTTATCCCTGTTGACCCTGCAAAGATGTTTGACCCTGAACTTGATAGCTCAGAGGCCACTCACAAGGAACATGACACACCTAGACCTAGTAGAAGGAAGAAGACCGAAGAAGTCCAAGACTTAAGTAGCGCATCAGAGAAGACTTCTTCAATATCACCTGATCGAGGGGGTGATGATGAAGTAGAAGAAATAAATGGCAAAGAAGATGAGAAGAATCAAGGTGACGTAACACCGCCTAGATATGAGGCTGATCCCCTGAAGAAGAGGAAGGTTTCTCCCCCAAAACCCTCTTCCCGGAAGAAATCCAGAGCCACTTTGACCAAGATGCAGACTGTGCTCATTGTCGCTGATTTTGACTTCATCATTGCAGCTGTGAATGATCCCTCGCAGGAAATATTACAGAAACAAGAGGCCAAGCAGGAGGAGATGTATGATAGAATTGAGGTCGAACTCCAATGGGTACAACAGGCCCTTCAGTCCAGTCGCGCAATGTGCACTACGCCCCTTCCATTAGGAGAACCAGAGTTGGGAGATGAGCCAGCTCAACTCCGACGACTAGCTGATGTGACTGAAGCTCGCCTTCATTGTGCAAAAGAAGAAACAAAACAAGCCACATAGGCCTTGAAGCAAGTACAAGAATTAACAATAGAATAATTCTGAGTTGCAGAGAAGGAGAAGGTTTCACTCCAGACAAAGTTTGAACAGGAGAAAGCACAAATTCAACAGGAAAAAGAACAGTTTCTCGCAGACCAACTTGAAGTGAAAGAAGCAGTCAACAAATCACTTCGCTCTGTGACAGGCTTAGAGCCAAAGGTAGAATACCGAATCTTACATCAAGTAGACCAAATTGCAGAAGCTATCCAACAAATACAACAAATAATAACAGACTTAGAGCTCCGCACAGTGTCCGACACTCAACAGAATTTGAGGAATCAAGGGGAAACTAATGCTCGAGGCACAGTTGAAAGAATAAATGTTCTCTCCTTGGAATGTAAAAAACTAAGTGATTGCAGTGCCCAGACGTATGAGCGACTCACTTAGAATACAAAACTGAATACATTGGAGTCACAGCTCCAAGAGGTGAAGTATCAAGCATAAATAATATAGACGAAGTTGAAGCCTCTGTCAGTTGTTAAAAGAATGAAGCGATCCCAAGAGCATCACACTTCTCAACAACAGGTCCACACCATTCAGAGAAAAGTCATGGAAGTGACTTAGAGGCTCCAATCTATACAGGATGAGGCTTTCCAACTGTTCGTAGAGATAGAAGGCCAAGGAGAAGAACTAGAGCAAGTCGTCACTGCAGCATAATAATGCCTAGAGGGACCTGTCAACGAAGTTGTTATCCAAGAGTTTGCTGAAAAGGAGGCCATGGAACAACAACAAGTCGAAGCAGCTCAAGCTAAGCTTGAGGATTTTGAGGCAAAATTATCCAGATCAGAGTGACTTGGGATGAGTCACAGGTGAGTGTTGGGGGCCTAATCTCCCTTGACCAAGTTTTGAGGATCCTTGGTCATGTTTGACATATTTTTGGGATTTCGACAGACTGTCGAAGGTAGAGCACAAGACGAAGAGGATATCATGGGATCTTTCCCCCCTTTTAGGGATTTTTGGGATTTGGGATTATGTAATGGGTATGGGGATGTTGGTCCATGGGTTTACCTGTGTTTAGGCCCGATTTTGTAATGTATAAATAGATGTTATGCGATGTAGTGAGCATATAATGAATGGATAAGTGTGAATGACAAGTCAGTTTTAAGTGGTGCTGAGTGCAAGTAACAGATGTAAGTGATTTGTGTATGTTTGCAAGGTTGAGTGCAAGTGGCTATAAGGGACTGTATGTAGGCTTTGTGCTGTAACCTAGCTTAGGGAAGGAGGATCTAGCGAAGAGTGCGTAGATCTCTTATCCTCTGCGAAGTTGATCTGAAGGCTCTGTGCATGTAAGAATATTGAAGAAAGCTAATAAAGAAGATAGAGAGTTGGCGGATGTAGCCCCAGGGTGGGGGTGAACCACGTACATCCTGTGCTATGAATGCTTTGTGCGATGTGTTGATGTGTTTATGTATTTACTTGCTTAGTGCTTGATATAGATGAATGATAGGTAGATTTGTTGTTTCTTTGTGCTTAATAATGAGAGTAAATGTTGGATCTGACTTGTGTTAATGTGCTTAGTTCTTGAATCTGCTAGATCTGATCTATTTCGTCATGCTAAGTGTTGTTAGATGCTAGATCTGGTTGAATACTGTGATGCTCTGTAATTAGGGTATTTACATGTGAAGTAGATACTGGTTAAACATTGATGAACTATATTGCTAAGTTCTTTGTCAAGGTGTTACAATCACAGATCTGTGTCCCAGCTAAGGTTGAAGACACTGGAGTCCCGCAACCACCCCTACCTCTACCTCGAGTGAGAATTCATCTACTTCGCAGGTGTTGCCAAAAGGGATGGTAGTTAGGGTTTTGTTGGTGCGTTGTTTTAGTGTTGAACCCTGGGTCTGCCCCTATGCCAACAGTACTAGACTGGGCATTGCACATGCAGTGGGAGTTTTGAGCAGGTATATGTCAAAACCAGGGAAGGATCATTAGAAAACAATAAAAAGGGTTTTTAGGTATTTGTGTGGCACTGCTAGCTATGGATTGTGCTACCAAGGAAGACCGTAATTGGACAGAGTGTTGGATATACATGGCTTTGTGGATGCAGATTGGGTTGGAGATCTAGATCGTACGATATATACAAGAGGGTATGTGTTTAACCTGTTTGGAGGAGCAATAATTTGGATGATCAAAAGACAAGTTGTAGTGGAACTTTCAACTATAGAAGCTGAATACATGGAACGACTCATGCAAGTAAGGAATCAATATGGTTACAAAGATTGTGTTCAGGTATTGGGTTGGTACAACAAGATGTAAGGATAGATTGTGACATCCATAGTGCAATAATTTTTTCGAAGAACCCGACTTATCATTCAAAGACAAATAATATTGATATTCAATATCACTCTGTGAGAGACATGGTTGAAGAAAAGAAAGTGTTATTAATGAAGGTCGACACTTTGAAGAATGTCGCAGATTCATTAACAAAATCTGTGAGCACTAAGAAGTTCTCTTGGTGTAGAGAATCCATGGGCATTGTTTCCCTGGATTGTTGACATGTAACCATGTAACCCCCTATATGCAAAGAAAACAACAAGTGGGAGAATTTTGGGTATGTGTTATATTATTTTCCTCGTTTTTCGTGTTGCCTCTATTTTCATGTTCATTGTTGGGCATTTTTTCAGCACATGATTTTTGCCAATGGTTTTCCATTTCCAGTTAAGGAATTAGGTTTGTTGACTAATCTAGGTCATTGGGTTAGGGTTTTGGATGCGTTTGGCTCCTATATGTATATTGTATTGTAAACAATGTATCCCTATGAATGAATATAGAATATGTTGGTTTTCCCGGTTTGGGTTTCCAGGGGAAAAATATATGTGTAATGTTTGTATGTGCCATTGTATCTTTTCTGTTCTTTTACTGAAAATCTGTTTGCAGTAAATATTGTACAAGGTTAAAATCTACATTATGGAGAAATTTGTATCACCTCACATGGCACGAGGTTCCACCTGTGATTTTCATCACAAAGTATTGGTTTGCAACAAGATATATATATATATATATATATATATATATATATATATATGGAGTTCTTTTTTTATGGGATGATGCCTTTGAAGAGGAGACCCACTTCTACTTGTTGGTTGATAATGTTTGGTGGTCTACAATTTGGTACCCCCTTCATATTCATTCCTATGCTTGATGGATCACCTTTTTCACATGTAGAAGCCAACAATTGTAGGATTATCCTAAAGGAAATTCACATTTATTATATGCTAGAACATAGGACATTGCTTTGTGGACGACAGATAAAGTACTCCTACGACAACAATTGTGTGTTATCCTAAGCATCCAAATCAGACTTCATTTATGTCTCTTGTTTTTCACCAATTGGTGTAGAAGATGATGATGGCGACAATGTTTTTGGGAGAGAGATCATCCTTGTAGATCTTATTTTGGAGGTTGGAGGCATAAGAAATCCATGGCATGCATGGTTTGTAAGGGGTTGTAAACACTCATGAGACATGCAGAAGTAAAGCCATAAATTACATGATATAACAGATAGAAATTGAGGCAACGGGAAAGATTTGAGAGGAATTTCAGTTCATGGAGAGGCATTAAAGGTGGAAACTATTGGGACTTTGTTGATTATATCATATTAGTGGAAAGTGTGGTCACCTTAAAGCATGATGAGATAATCCTTACAGATACAACCCATCAATGTGCCATTCCAAAATGCCTTTTGTGCTGCTACGGTTGATGACTTCAAATATGAAAACATCCATGATTGATGAGCTTACTGAGACAGTGGAAACAACATTGGTGCCTAGCTTGTAGGCTGATGATATAAAAATTCCCTCCATGGGAGAATGGTAAATGGAATCCATGTGTGACTATAGGAAGATGTTTTTGCCTCAAAAGAAGATACCTCAAGCCTATCTTGAATCTATTACTATTTTGGAAGAATTTCGTGAACATGCACAAGAAGTTCGAGGAGATTCAAGCTTAAAGGTGACATGTGGCATTGAATGGCTCAAGGTGGGGATGCCCAACCAATGGATGAGGGTTTGAAGGTTTCCATGGGAACACCAAAGGGTAAATAATCCAAAGGAGAAGAATGCCCACTTAGAAGTCTCTCCAAACATGCTTTTAGGAAAAAGGATAGGGACCAAACTGAAATGCAGGAAACAAGTCAAAATAAGATACATGGCATCAAGAAGACAAATGGTACATACTGGAAAATAAAATAAAATAAGACTAAGGGTGGTTGGTTATGGATATGGTCGAATGATCCATCACTCAAAGGAGGTGTTTCATTACTTGAGGGATTTGTTAGCTTTAGAAGGACGCCCAACACTGAGGAAGTTTAATGTATCATGTTATCCCCATTTTGTGGATAAATAAGAAGATCATGTCTCGAGGCCCTCAGGTTGCAGATATGGAGTGTCGAGAGACTAAATGACTAGTAGTACTCTTTTGCACAGATGGGAAACTCACGCACCACCACAGATGGTCACAGTTTTGCAGATGGCATCCACCACACCAACTAGCTTCTAGAAGGTAGTGGGCCTTGCTCCATGAGATACAAGTCAATATTATGGTGATCATCATTTCAATATTCAAGCCATTTGATTATGTTGTATCTTAGATTGCTCTAGATTTCATGATATATTCTTAGACATTATGAATTTTTCCCTGCTTCACCTTGGTGGTTAACATTGTGCACTAGACATTGTGCACTAGTAAGAGGTTTTCCTTGGGGATGGGTTTGCTACTGGGAACTTCCTTAATGAGCCATTGTACCTTCCCGACCATACTTACCACTTTCCATCATTTTCCCCCTTTATTCCCTTATATATTGTGATTTTAGGGTGTATTGACCAAAGAAGGGGTTGTCCCTCATTCTATGGGAAGAAGGGGATAAAGGCCCAAAGGGATTGATGTTGGGTAAAATATACAATCCTTGTATAAACATTCCAGATGCTTCGCCTGGGGATCACCCAAGAAATAAATGAAACACTTATCTTTGAGTAAAGGGGACCCACAATATAATAAATAATTCTTAAAATGTTAGTTGAAGGATAGGAGGTCTCATCATGAACTGACCTATCACGTCCATGAATATCTAGTGGTATGACATTACCATCATCTAGTTACCAAACCAGGGTAATGGATCTTAGTTGAATGGCTGAGAGAAAGGGGTCTCATCATGAGCCAACCTTCTCATTTCCATTAGGTGTTTGTGGTTGACATTTCCATCATCTGGTCACCATGCTAGGGCAGTGACCTTCAACCTCTCCTTATGTTATATTAAAAGAAAATAAAGAAAGAAATATAAAAGGAAATTGATGGGCTTGGAAAAAGTGCATTGCGGACGAAGGTACCACACACCCTCTACAAAGGAACCCATGAATGAGACACTATGACCCCTTGTATGTCATGAGACCTATTCCCATTGATTCTTGACCCCAACCACTTCATCCACTTTACACGTCTTAGAGAGGGATCTCTTGGAAACTTTCCTTAACCTAGGGAAAGATCTACCCAATAAGACACCTCTTCAACCCTCCCATATTCAAGCTTGACAAGTGGAATAATGTATTTGAGTTGTTAATTGTTTGATATAGTGATATTTGATGCACATGCTTTGATGGATTATTTATTGATTGGATTCACTTATCATGATCTTATGAATTGAGATCCTTGGAGGGTGTGCTCATTTGTCTTTGCAAGACCTAGTTGGTGGACAATTTTCGGAGAGCAAGCCTATCTTGGGCTTCCATGAGTCTGCAAGCCCATAGGTTGGATGCCAGGGGATTGAATTTTGGATAAGAGAGATCACACTTGGAAGGCCTTGATGATGACTTGGATGACATAACCCAACCCTCACTTTCCAAATGATTTTCCCAGGAGGGGAAAAACGTCCTATTTTTTAGCTTGGCATCATGCTTTTGGGGCTAGGGCATGGTGGTGAGGTGCCACTCTTTTGACACATGGATGTTTTGAGGAGAAGAGGGTTTTCACCATGATGATAGTTCTTAGATGTTTGACATGTGGCCTTTGGAGTCCTACCCATGCTTCTCCAACACCAATGACTTCCTTAAAGAGGCAAAACGTCCCCTAAACGGGTGACGTCCTCCTAAATTAGGGTTTTATTTGTGCAAAAGTAAAATTTTAAAGGAATTGTTTAGTATTATTTTGTAAAAATGGGAAAGATTAGGGTTGTTAACCCCTAATATTGTGTTTTACCCTAAAGTATGTGGACAAACTATGTTAGCTACATTTTGTATAAATAGATATCATAAGATCTCATTTTTATCATAACACTCCGTCTTGTGAGAGGACTTGGTCTAAAATTTTCTCTATACTTGTCTATATTTATCTCTTGTGCACTTGTTTATGGCTATATTGATGAATGGTTGATGGAGGAGTGAGGCGATAGCCTTGGATGATGTTTTTCTATCTGTTATGGTGGATTATCTTGGCATTTCTCTTGATCTTGGTATGGTATTTTACTATTATGCTATCATTTTTTCAAGTCAAGTGTTGTTATGCTAGGTGATAGGTGGGAAGTATAATGGCATACACCCCCACCATATTCTTCATCATTTTACGCTTAATATCATTGATTATATAAGGGTTTTCTAAGAGAAGTATAAGGGCATACACCCTCTTAACTTAAACCCTAGCTAGAGAAACTTGCCTTGGGAAGTAAAAGGAATTACACTCCGAAGGAGGTAGCTTCTCTAGATCTTGTTTATTTTACTCCATTAACCCAATAGTAAAGGAACCAGTCATACGTTTTTGCATTGGAGATATAAAATCATTGCCTTGGGAAACACAATTTTTGATCTTTTGAAATGTTTCTTGCTTGAAGTTGTTTTTCCTCATTGAGAGGAGACTTCCCCCATTAGGGTGTACCATCTCTCCCACTACTTATTTATGCTGTTATATAATTACATATTCATCCATTAGGGCTGCAAAAACCCTAATTCATTTGCTTCAATAACTCTCTTATCAACCATTGGATTTTGCTCAAAGTTTGCACACTTGTTCTCGTTGGTCCAACACACTTTTTGGAAACATTTGAGGGGATTTCAGTGGATGATTTTATTTCTGTAATACATTGGATGTTACCTCCATAAGGCTGATATAATGTTTTTCATATAATTTTTTACAACAACCTTATCTTTTATTGCTAGAACATTGGTTTTTCATCTTAAGTTCAGCTAGTCATTTACTAGTCATTCTCTTGCATTTTCTACTTGATCTCTAACATTTATTGAGAATATTATAGTGCCATTTTATTTTTAATATATACTTTTATATATTGCTTAAAATTAGGGACAACAAGCTTAACTTGTTGATCCAACTAACATACACCATTGCAAAGTGTCTTTTCTTGTGTCTGTAAATTCTAACCTTGTACAATATCTACTGCAAACTGATATTCAGAAAATAACAGAAAAGATACAATGGCAAATACAAACATTACACAGAGATTTTTCGCCTGGAAACCAAAACCGGGAAAACCAGCATATATTATATTGATACACCTTGTGTTACATTGTTTACAATACAATATACATATAGGAGCCAGCGACATCCAAAACCCTAACCCAATGACCTGGATTAGTCCAAAACCCTAATTCCTTAACCGGAAATAGAAAACCATCGGCAAAAACCATGTGCCGAAAACCACCTAATATCATGTGGTCCCAGAAATATGTCGGCCCGGTGATAATATGTCGGCTCGAAACCGGCGAAAATATGTCGGCCCAAAAAAAAAAATTTCGGGGGCGCTGCCCCCGAACCCCCGCGCGGGGGGCTCCGCCCCCCTGTCGCCTCGTGCAAAGAATATAACACATACCCAACATTCTCCCACTTGTTGTTTTCTTTGCACACAGGGGGTTACAGGGTTACATAGTCAACAATCTAGGGCAGCAATGCCCATGGATCCTCTACACCAAGAGAACTTCTCAGTGCTC
>ML797490.1:36369-91301 GCA_009831015.1 Picea engelmannii
AAAAAATCTCACCAAAATCAATTCCCTCAACCTGGGAATAACCCTTTGCTACTAATCGAGCTTTGTATTTCTCCACTTTTCCTTCTGCATTCAGCTTCTTTTTAAATACCCATTTGCTGCCAATGGGATTTCTTCCAGTCAGCAACTCCTACTCGTGCAAAGAATATAACACATACCCAACAGTGTCTTGGGTAGGTATTTCACCATTTGCAGGTTACTCAACATACCTAGAAACCCTTAGAAATTCACCAAAATTCATTCCACATATTTCACTCCACTTATACTTGACCTATAGGGGCTTCAATTCCATCCATATCCATATCAATCCCCCTAGGGTCACCGATATTGCCTCCCTAGAGTGACCTAGTCACCCTTGAAGTGCGAGACCTACATCGAGGTGACATTGGGTGTAGGATTCCAAATTTGTAGCACTTGATTTGTGGTTGTGTCGAGATTTTAACAACCTAAACCTTCCTCTATAAAATTTTGGTGTCGTTTCTGGGGAAGATTCTGAATCTTCTTCATACCCTAATGGCACTTTGGTAAGCTATCCCAAAGCCTTTCCCTTGGCTTGCTTGGTGACTCCACCCGAGGGACATTCCATTTCCACCTTTCTTGATGAGATCATCTTGAAACTCATCTGGAGACTTCACCTTCCCATAATCCTTCATTCCCCAAACCTTTTCCCCTTGGGAGGTTCAATCCTTCTAAGGTTTACACAAGTATATTGTGGTGAACCAACCTAGTTCACTATGTAAATATACAAAATACTTGGAATATAAATATATCCATAAGGACAATAAATAATATATATATATATATATATATATATATATATATATATATATGTATGTATATATATATATGTGAATATATGATATGATTACAACGAGAATGAGGGCCCATTTATATATCCTTGCAGGGGGTGCCCTTTCATGAATAAACATGTCCTTTAGATAAGACATGACTTTTGATTTATGATGTGTTTAATTGTTATATTTAATTATTATTAATCATATCTATTTCTATATATATTGTGTTCATAACATTGACTTCCCCTTAAAAATGCCTTGTCCTCAAAGCATACTTATGGAAGACTTATCTCTTTCTCTGGCTTGTAATATCGTCCCCTTATTCTTTATTCATGAATTAATGATCGTTGAGGAATTGAAATGATAGGATCTTATAAGCGCTACGTAAAACCGTTGAATTGTAAGGGAGTCTTCCCACCTTAAATCATTCTTCTACACAATGGGGATTTTATGGGGTTCTTGTAGACAATTTGATGTGTTTTGAATCCCATAATAACTTCTACCTTGAGCATCATTTGTAACGGAGGATAATATTTTTGACATATTTTTCATTTGTTTATGTGGATACATTGATTGGTTGACGTATCAATTTTTGTGATTAGGATGTCTATAAGGCATCCTTGCAACTTTATATTTACTTCGTGTGCTTGTAGATTCTTCTTGATTAACACTTGGAATTGAGTCTTCTTCATAGCCCTGACTTGTTTCTACTTCGACATGTAAGGACATATTTACATCAACTGAATCCCTTTTAGTTGTAAGGTTGACTGGGTCTGTGTTAATTGCTTTATCCACCATCATGTTTTTTCCATTTGAAGACTTATGTAGTTCCACAGGTTCAATCATTGTCTCTTTATCTACCAATGATTCATTATTGATAAGTTTTTCTAACTTGTCTTGTACCGTCTTGTTATCACTCTTTATCTTCTTAATCTAGGTGAGTAAACTTTGATTATGGATTTTTAGGCATGAGTTTTCTTCCTTATCTACTTTGTCGACTTTGTTCTTGTCTTCCTTCTCTGATTCTTCCTCTTTCAACATTCTGATCTATTCCAATAATCTTTGATTAAGGTTTTTTAAAGGCGAGGTTTCTTGATTTTTTTCGCCTAATTTCTTATCGTTCTTCAACTTCTTGATTTGTTCAACCAAGATTTGATTATGGTTCTTTAAACGATGTTATAGCAAGATTTTCCTCACCATTGCTATCTTGCATAGAGGGCCTTTTTCCATTTCCCTATGCAGACTTATCATCCCTTTTTTGATGAATCCAGAACTAAAACATACATTTTTTCACATATACACTCCTTATCAGTTATACAAGATGCGTATACACTTGCTGCTCCACTACAACTCACGTATATCTAGATTTGTGCCAGAAAATACAAAATGAGGTCGGGTTTCCATGTCATGACATAAGATCTTTGATCCTTGGCCTTCCATATACTAGAAACGTTTCGACTCGACCCTTCAGTTGCATTCTGGAGGCTATAAGAGCACAATTTCGAACTATGGAAAAGAGAGAGAAATAATTCATCTTTGAGAGCAAAGTTACTTTGGAGAAATTACTTCATATTGAGTCTGCATCCCTTTGTCTCTCAAGTCTGAACACAGTGTTCATCCCCCAAGCTCTTCCCTTATTGTTTAGAGGACCTCTTTACCTCTTTCTCATGAGCTTGCCTTTGGTGGAGGATTGAAGTGGTGGAGACCCAGTTGGAAGGAACTTGGTTTCTTGGTTTCGAACTGTGCCAACATGGAAGTCTATAATGTTGACACTTCTGCTGATCAATTAGTAATATAAATATTCCTTTCTCGTCCTATTGGTATCTTGCAAATATATGATTATTATCCATTGGCATGTTTATAATGTCTATTAATGGATTATGCTATATGATGTGCTAACTCCTTTTATATCATCACTATATACTTTCTTTTCTTGTTTGTTGAGAACTTCTTGCAGGTATAAAGCTTTGGGTCAAAGTGCTCAACGATGGAACATCATCAAACGTTGGATTGAGGTAGGCCTCTTTCTTGTATTTCACATTAGTCTATATAGCATATGTTGGAATTGAGTTGATTCTGCAGTCATACCTGTCTGTTGTGATTTACCCTTGGCCATAGAGAGTTTTTCCCTTGTAACAGAAATGGTGACTCCACTGGGGAGAGATCTTCCTTCTAAGGGTTGAAGTAATCTTTCTTCTTACATTGCTCTTTTTCCTTTGTGTTTCTTGTCGTATCACTGCTTGACAGATCTTGTTCACTCTGAATCTAAGTTTTCAGCCTTTTACCCTTTCCTGGCCTTGTTTTAAAGCATATACGCCCTTTTTTCCTTGACAGTCACATATACATGCTTGTTGTCTCACTCTAAGAGGCGTATATACACTTTGTTCTCCTGAACAGTCGCGTATACCACTTCCCCTTGCTTGTTTTCTTGGTTGAGTGACTATTGGGTAGGATTTAAAGATTGTTGAGCCATCTTAGGTCTCTGTAGTGTCTGTTGAGATTATCTGGGATGACAGGAAGCCTGTTTGGAGTTGAATTTTTTGGCGTAGTCTTTCTCTTTGTTTTCTATTTTTAATTTGTCCTTGGCTTCTGGGATATTTTCTTAGCTACCTGGTATTCTTCTTGAGTTATTGCTTTTATAAACAATAGAATTCATATGTCAAGTTGCTTATCAGTCAATGCATTTTCTTTTTAGAATATTGAAAATACAAAAAAATAGGCATTTTGCATTGGTTGGCATTTTTGTCTTTGAATTTTTATCATTAGCTTAGCACATTTAGCGAAATATTGTATTTTACTTCTGAATTGCAGCTTTGAAATTGAAGATTGCACTATTTTTATTAGCATATCATTCATTGAAAAGTTAAAGATAGACTTTTCATTATATCCATATTTATTTTCTGGCAGAGTCATAACACCATGAGTTTCACTTCCATACGCTTTAAACTAAAATTGATTAGTCACGATTTTATTTTTAGGGTGCACAAAGTAGCTTAGGATTTAGTGCCTTGGAATAGGATTTTGTGAGTAAACTTCTCCAAGGCAATTAAATCAACATATGTGTCTGAGACAAGGAGTTGAGAGGTCCATTGTATAATCAATAAGATCAGGAGGCTCCACTCAGACTAGAGTTAATCACGAGGTCATGCAAAGTTAGTTGAAGGGATAACCCCTGGATACTCACCTAGCGTCAGAGATATTTCTGTGGATTTATTCATATTTGGAGATCTTGCTAGCGCCCATACCTCTGTGAGAGACGGTGCTTTCAAGGTTTCAGACTTTTCTACCCTGTCCATACGGTGATCCAGACTTACGACTGCTCACCTGTGCATCGGTTATACAGTGGTTTATTAGTTGCTTGACTTAGGTATCTCATAGTTTACTTGCAGGGGTTATTATGCTTGTACCCTAAGTCAGATAAGGGTCGGACAACACACACCATTTATGGAGGATTAGCTCTCCAGGGGGATCTGATCGAATGGTTGTTAAGCCCACGAGGGCCCTCATAAATGTTTCTGCTACCTCCAAACTTTAGCGGGCAGTCTCAAGTCCCTCCTGGATGAGACATACCTTCTTTTGCAAGGGAGGCCACTAAGCCACTTTAGCCCGTTTGCATGCATATTGGTCATTTGAATTTTTGGTATGCTCTTTGACTACTAGTTGTCCATAGGATATATTTTTATTTTTGGAACAGTCATAAGTCGTCATGGAGTCGGACTAGCTTCCTCGCAGGTGCCGTCGGTTGTTACAGTTACCACCGGTTTTCAAGCCCTTTCGTTCTAAAAGGCGTAGAGTTATTAGTAGTGGTACACACATCCACTTTTTAGACTTGTGATCCCACAAGGATGAGTACCGAGTCTAGTCTTCAGAACACTGGGAGTTCTTCGACTCCCAATCCCACTATAATTAATGACACTCCTTTGACACCTACAACCGCTATAGTTGCAGTGTCGGAGGCTTACACCGGTACTATGGCTCGACTTGTAGTTAATGCTTCATCTCTTGCCTCAAACACTTTTGGGGGTTTTGAACACTCACTGAGTTACAATGTTCAAACCATCCCCATGGATTCTAGTCCATTTTCTTATGGTATTCCTAATTTCACCTCCCAGTTTTCAACTGCCATCCCAGCTACTGGCCATAACGCTAGCCTTGGAATTGGGGGCACTACGCCTCCTTACATTCCTTTCTTGTTTGGTGGTTCTCATATTACCCAAGAAAATCCTAATGTAGGGAGTGTCCTTATTCTTAACCCTGGGTCTAATCCTTCTATGACTGGATGGAACAACTGGCAGACAAGTTTCACCCTATATCCTTATCCCCTCGGTGTCGATTCCGACCAATACTTTTGGCATGATGAATCCAATTCAATCCTCCAGGTTCCCACCTGGAGGAGGTCAGTCTTACACTTTGGGCACTCCCCAACCTGGATCTAATCTAGTTGGGGGCATTTTTAACAACCCCCAACTTGGATATAATCCAACTGGGGGAAATTTTCATAACCATTATCAAAACATTCATGCTGGAATGATGCCTAATCCATATTTTATGAATCATCCTAGAGGAGGGTCTTATAATTCTAGAAAAGGTTTTGGTCCTCACCAGAATCCTGGATGGAACGCAGTTCCTAATGCACAATCTTTCGCGGGAGGCTGGGGTCAGGTGTCACAACCCCGTATTCCCTTTCTAGCCATGCTTAATCTGCTAGATTTGTCTAAACTAATGAATGACCTAGTGAGTCATGACCTCACATGGCCCCCTGTCCCTACCAAAATTCCATCAGACATTCCAAAGTTTGAAGGTAAGAATGGTGAAGGCCCTGGTGATCACATCACTACTTTTCACCTTTGGTGCTCATTGAATTCTCTAAACCATGATTCTATTAGGTTATGATTGTTTCAGCACACTCTCATTGGAGTCGCATCACAATGGTACATTGAGATACCTAGGGGGACATATGGGTCATTCCATCAGTTGGTGCTGGCCTTTCTCAATCACTTTCTACTACCCATTCGTTATGATGTTGGCCTTGAAATTTTGTCAACTTTACACTAGGGTACCGACACTCACATCTCAGACCATATCCAGGAATGGTGTAGGTGAAGGTGGTTGGTTAAGACTCCTATACCCCCAGCCTTTCTTCTATAATGGTTCCTAAAGTCTTTACACACTCCTATTTCAAAGGACGTTGCTACTTCCAGGGTCTTCAGTGAGGAGGAAGCTATCCTTAGAGCCCAACAATTTGATTTGATATATGCTCAGTCTGGGATGTTACACCACCTTCTTCCAGATGCACTATGAACAAATCACGATCCTAGACAAACTCCCAGACCTATGCCGATGGAATTGTAGGGTTTGCCAATGTAAAATCCACAGACTCGGCAACGAAGTGTGTCGGAGGACCAGCTTCGTCTGGATCTTGGAAACCCATCCAGTTGGTGGATGTACATTCCGTGAAATCGTCGAAAAACCCAAATGGTGACCAACAACCAGATGGGAATAAAAGGAAAGGTCGAAATAATTGTAAGGGTGGGAAGAATAATAATAATAAACCCAAGGACAAAGATAATAATGGGAAACTGAATGATAATGTTGGAGAGGGCAAGAAAGAGAAGCGTAAGGTGAAGTTTCCTTGTAAACTTTGTACCGATGACCACCTTACCCACTTGTTCCCCAAACTTGTGGAGACTATGAGGCTTTTAAATATACCGCCTGTTGTGCTGAAGAATCCATTCCCACACAACCAACACTTATCCTCGAGTTCTTTGAGCACTAGAAATGCGTCTGGTGGAATTCAAAACCCACAGTCGCAAGATGGCGATCGTGTTTGCATCAATATGATCGACGTGAAAATTGATATAGCCACCTTCTCTGGAGATTATAGCTCTTCAAAAGCTAGTACTAGCCTAGAAGTGCCTCCTCCACCCCCGGAGATGAACTTACAGATCGAGAAACCAGAGCCACCACCTCGTATTTCGAAAGGAGTACTCAAGCATTATACCCACAACCCTAATTCTAGAGCCGCCCAAAAATACTCTATTGTTGAAGATCTGGACCAAACCCATTGTGTGATGTCGGATTTGGAGGTACTCCAGATGTGTTCATCACAGAGGAATTCCTTACTCTCTGCCTTAGGAGCTCTAAATCCTGGTGGATCGAAAGTCATCAAGTTTGATGTCAAGGACGTGAAGCCTCGCTTACCCTACCATGTGGATTTTCAAATACATGTGGAGTATTCCAAGTATACTATCAAATGAGCAGTCATTGATGAAGGCGATGCCACTTGCATGATGTCCCTAGTCTGTTGGAAAGTTATCGGTTCTCTGACCCTTTCCAAGTCATCGAACATGTTGAATGCATTTGATGGTCATTCCTTCCGCCCTCATGGTATTCTCCACGCCTTTCCAGTCCAGTTAGGTGGGAAGACGGTAGAGGTGGAAGTAGAGGTATTTGATGCACCTCTCGATTATAACTTGTTACTAGGTCGCAATTGGACCTATGCTATGGTCACTGTCGTATCGTCTGTTTTTCGTGTACTTTTTTTTCCTCATCAGGGGGAGATTGTGACGATCGGCCAGTTATCCTTTGCGTACTCTAGTCCTAACGCATCTGTTGGAGCATCGATCCCTGTGATCGACAATTCTCAGCCGACCACTGAGAATATCGGTGTCGAAATGTATTCTTCCCTCATGGGTACTTTCAACTTCTTGGCACCGATTCACCACGTTTACACCATGTCTAGTAGGCCTGCTTCAGCAGAGAGGTCCATTCCTTTCCACACTTCCTCTTTTAGTGATCCTTGGACCCTACCTTCTTTGACTTCATCGATTGAAGGTCAGTCACATGTTAGCATGGCTATGCCACTATCAGCAGTGGAGATTGCATATCAAGCTATCCTTGATTCTTCTGCCGATCCTGATCCTGTTACCTCGCAGATGGACGAGGATGATCCCGTTCTTAGACCCATATGGGCCACTTCGTTATCTTGTTCACATGATTTCTTAGATGAGACTTTTCCTTTATATGAAGCCATCCTTGAAGCCATGAATGTTACTGAGATACCTTGGGACGATATGCATCATCGATCTTGTTTTATCCTAAGTCTTGAAAGAATCGAGAAAGATGATTTTTGGTCTACCTTGAGTGAGATAGTCGGTCATGTCGTAGTTCCACTTGATATGCACAGTATTTATGCCGAAGGAAATATGGCAAGTGTTTCTCCTACCATCTCAATCAACATCTTTCGCACCCCTGGAAAAATTGAGAACATAAATATAGGTGTGGATTGTTCGCCATAAGAGATTCTGATCTAAACCAACCTCTTCATAGAATTTCGAGATGTATTCTCTTGATCATATGAAGAGATTCCAGGGATCGACCCTCGTATTGTCGAACATGAAATTAGAACTTATCTAGATGCTAAACCTGTTCGAAAATGTCTTATAGTTGTTAATCCTAGGAAAGCCCCCTCTATTAAGGCAGAGGTGGAGAAGCTACTTAATGTTATCTTCATCTACCCAGTTCCCTTGTTCGAATGGGTATCCAACCCTGTTTCATTGAATAAAAAGAAAGGAACCATTCGTGTGTGTATGGAATTTCGCGACCTGAACAAAGCTTGTCCTAAAGATAACTTCCCCACACCTTTCATTGATCAAATTCTTGATGAGTGTGTGGGAAGCGAAATCTTTTCCTTTGTGGACGGATTTCTAGGATATTACCAAATCCAGATAAAACCTAAGGACCAACACAAGATGACATTTATATGCCCTTGGGGTACTTTTGCATACCAGAAAATGCCTTTTGGCCTGAAAAATGCCGGAGCAACCTTCCAATGCACCATGACTTTCGCTTTTCACAATCTCAAGAATATAGTCGAAGCTTACCTCGATGATCTTGTTGCTCACTCTCGCAAGAGAGTGGATCGTGTCACACACCTTTGGCTGGTTTTTGAAAGATGTCGTTACTATAGAATCCAGTTAAACCCTCACAAATGCATCTTTTGCGTTAGGTCTGGCCGTCTCTAAGGATTTTTAGTTTCCGAGACTGGGATCATGGTAGATCCTCTTAAGGTTGAGGCAATACTTCAATTGCCTCCCCTGCACATGATTAGACAACTTCAAGGTTTACAGGGGAAAGATAACTTTTTGCATCGGTGTATAGTGAATTATGCCAATATCACTAAGGGTTTCATGCGCTTACTGAAGAAAGGCACCCTGTTTATCTAGGATGAGCGAGCCTAGGAGTCTTTCGATGCCTTAAAGAAAGCCTTGGTATTGGCTCCTCTACTGAAATCTCCTGATTACAATAGAGATTACTTGTTATATATTGTCGTGTCTGAAGAGATGATTGGTATGGTTCTAGTTCAGGAGGATGATGAGCTCCATGAGCACATCATCTACTATCTCAGTCAAAATTTAGTCGGTCCTGAGATTAATTACTCTCACGTCGAAAAGCTAGCTTTGGCTATCATTCATGTAGTCCAACGTTTACGACACTATATATTTCTTTGCAAAACTACTGTAGTCTCTGATGTTAATCCATTTCAATACGTCCTCACTAGGCATATCATAGGTAGGAAATATAATAAATGGATTGTCATCTTACAAGAATTTGATCTTGACTTTTCTTCAGCCAAGTCCAAGAAGTCACTAGTTTTTGCAGAGTTAATATTCGATTTCCCATGATTAGATCAGGATGTTATCCATGTCGATTCATTTGCAGATGAACACATTTTCCTTGTCTCGTCGTCTGAACCCTGGTATGGAGACATTGTTTTATGTCTTCAAACCTTGAAGTTCGCTCAGCATCTCTCGCAAGATGATCGACAATGAGTTAGATACCAAGACAAAAAGTATACCATCGTCGGTGACACTTTGTATCTCTGAGGAATAGATAGTATCTTACATCATTTCTTAACTCACGAAGAAGTCGAGTTAGTCCTAAATGACTGCCACAAAGAGGCTTGTGGTGGTCACCTATCTGGGCTTGCGACAACCCAAAAAATCCTGCGAGCCAGTTACTTCTGGCCCACCATCTTTAAAGACTACATTTAAGCAATTAAGAAGTGCCACCCTTGCCAGGTGTTCACTCAGAAAATGCACTTGCACCCAACCCCTCTTCACCCAGTCATTACCATTGGTCCCTTCACCAAGTGGGGGGTAGATTTCATCGATTGTAACCCAACTTTAGCTAGGGGACATCAACACATCATCGTGGATATCGACTAATTTACCAAGTGGGCCGAAGCCATGCCTACTGTAAAATCTAATGGGAAGACTGCAACCTTCTTCATGTTCAACCAAATTATTTCCCGACTTGGTATCCCGAGTGAGATTGTCACTGATCATGGAAGTCACTTTGAGAATGAAATGATGGTAGAAATAGTGTCTAAGCTGGGGTTTAAACATGGTCACTCATCTCCTTATTACCCCCAGGAAAATGGGCAAGTAGAGGCCGTCAAGAAGTCTCTCAAGACCATCTTGCAAAAAATTGTCAGTCAGAGTAATTCCAATTGGCACATCATGTTGTATCCCGCGCTTTGGGCATACCGAACCTCAGTTAAGACTGCCACCGATTTTTCCCCTTTTCAGTTAGTGCATGGTGTGGAGTTGATACTTCCCGTTGAATGCGAAACCCATTCTCTCAAATTGGTAGCCGAGCTCCTACCTAACACTTCAAATTTAGAGCGATGCCTAGTGCACTTAGAGAGTCTTAACGAGAAGTGTTGAGACACCTTTACGGCTATCGAGGAAAACAAAAAACGTGTCAAGGTTCAATACGACAAGTCTGTCTATCCCCGATTGTATACCGAGGGTGACTTGGTCCTATTGTATGACCAAGCCAAAGAACCGCTAGGGAAAGGCAAGTTTAAACCCATGTGGCATGGTCCTTATATAGTGCGATGTCTTCTAGAAAAAGGAACCTACGAATTGGAAGATTGTGAAGGGAAGAAATTGGTCGAGCCCATAAATGGGCTCTACTTGAAAAGGTATTACACTTGAGCCGTGGGCTTGGGCGAAAACCTTTGTATACTAATGTAAATTTAGTGTATATACATCTTTTTTCTTTTTGTCTTTGGCTTTCTTATCGAGTTTTCCCTTTTGGTTGGAAAATTTCAATGGAGTCTTCGGTCTACCTAGGATTCGCAGATGGAGCCAGTCATCATACATGGAACTTGGCTTCCTCCGCTTGGGTGATTTACTCTCTCAAGGTTTTACTGGTGTCTTCCTAGGGCCATCCACGAACAATGTGGCCGAATATAGCGTCGTCATAGAACTTTTGGGCGATGCTATCTCACATGGTATTCTCTCTCTAGAGGTTCACCTGGACTCTCAGTTAGTCATATGTCAGTTGAATGGCCGTTACTATGTGCATAATCTGACGTTACTCCGTCGATTCCTACAGGTACGTGTTTTATATCGACAATTTGATTTTATTACATACTTTCACATTCCTAGAAGTTCTAATCATGTATCTGATGCCTACACTAATTATGTTTTAGATTGGCATTTGTCACATTAATAAAGAAAAGAAGACCATTAAATCAATGTACACATTGTAATATATGAGTAAATAAAAAGATCCCTCTTTATATATTTCCAAAACATATGGTGTTTATATTACAAAATTGGGGCTAAAACCCTCAAAATACATATATAGCCGATATACATGTCCCATGAAATCTATGCCTGTGGTGTCGGATGTGTATCATGATATAAAACCATGGCATTTGTGAGACGTCGGAAGAGTCGTACCCATGCTCTAGGTACACCGACAACCTGTCGTTGCATGGCTTCAGGTAGATCCTCCACCTGAACCATAGGAATCCTCTGTGTCAAACGAGACAGGTTACCCTGCACGTTCTATAGGACTCTCTCTGCTTCTCCTCCCACTACCTCATCTCCCCGTTTCCTCCGCCTATGTCGTAGGAATCCCTTTGGTCATTGCGAACCCACATATGCAATCACACAAGTATCAAGTTAATATTTAAAACACCATCCATTTTTTTTTTTGTTCTCTTCAATACAAAAATACAAAAAAATGAAATATATAAACGTTTTACCTATGGCACCGTAGGCGGCTCCTGGTGGAAGCAACATATCAATATCTCCTCTGACATTGATTCCCACATAGGGATAGTCGTCTAGAGCTATGATTTGTCTCCGCCACAAGAAGAAAAAATCATCATTGTAGGGTGTCACCACCCTACCTCCCCCCTGTCGTCTCATGAACGCGATCCATTGCGCCATAGCTAGATCACGTGGTCCTCTAGGAATGATCTCCACTCTAGGTCTCAGACCTGGGACTCGCTCAAAAAAGAAGCTACAAAGGATAGAGGAAAACTCGAAGTTTCGCTTCCCCCCCAGCTTGCACTCTGTCAACTGACCTTTCATGTTGGTCAGCAGTGAGGTACACCAATCGTAGATGGTGGGTCTTGCACACTCCAATGCGTAAAACATAAGTGGTCTCGATGCTTGATGCAACGAGGCCAATCCTATGATCCCAGTAAGCACGAGCACAATAATATTCAGGCTGAGGTTACCTATAGCCCGTATAGGGATTTGACTTCCCACCATGGGAGTCCCTACAACACAGTGGGCCTCGATGTATTCTTCGACCTTCATACCACTCCCTGCCCTGCGTGAATTGAGGTCCACAACCTCTCCATAGAGTGAAAGTCCAGTCAAGAAGTAGATGTCCTCTACTTCGATCCTTAATGGTTTTCCATCAAGGATAAAGCTCTCGCTATCGAGATCCCAATAGACCACCAACATTTCCAACAACCTCAATTGGGCCCTCATTCCTTTGAGAGCCCAAAAATTGTATAAACCACATTTTTTTAAAGCCTCTTGAGCCACCGGATCTCAATCCACTGCTGCATCTACCTCCTCATGCTCTTTCTCTCTCCATTCCAACACCATCTTGCCAAAAAAAAAATCATTTTTGAGTTAGAAACATCTTTTTTTTCCATTTGCGCATGTATACGTGGTTTATTTACAAACAATCACGGGTCGGGCCTAATATACGCCCCCTGTGGTTCACACAAGGGCGTATAGCTAGTCATATACGAGACCTATTTAGAGAAACCTGCGTATACTGAAAAACCCAATTTGTGCCCTTAAAAACTAATAAAATAGAACCTAACTCAAAAATGTAAACCACTAAATTTGAAGAGGATGGGATGAAGAGTTACCTGGTCCAGATGGTGTGTGATTCTGTTGCCTATTGCTCCCGCGATCACCGTTTGAATTTTGGAGGTGTTTTAGTCCAAATTGCACTATTTGGGTAAAAATGAAAATGATACAGTAAATTTTGATTTTATTACTATTTATAAGCCATTTTTTACCCACTTGATATAGTTTTATGCTATTGTTTTGTCTAATGGATTAATTCAAGAATGCTTTTAAGCCGGTTTTTGTAGTTTCGACTCAATATTCTTGTGGATTTCAACGTCATGGTTGGCCATTCGTCTCCTCGGACAGGTATATTCATAACCTAACATATAAGATAGGTATCTACTCCATCGTGCAATTTTTTTTTCATTATCCTTTGACTACTTCTTTTTACACCTTAGGTACGAACCCATTTATTGCGACGCATAAAACTCCATCTACTATTAATAACATCGTTAATAAATGGTAGAGACTTACCAAATGTGGGTACCCTAGTTAGAACCTCTTTGTCATTTGGTGCCCATGCCGATTTGTTTTTTCTCTTAGGACTAGGAGTCCATTATAATTCAATACGTGACTTTACAATGAGCCTCATTTCTCATTCATGCACATGCGGCCTTATTACCCACGGACTCCCAATAATGAGTCTTAGTTAAGCTCTTTTCCGAATCGTCTAAAAACCGAAAAGATAGCCGAGTGACTTGTCCCTTTCACACTTGTTAAAATTGGATTTGAAAGATCATGAGTCCTAGTTAAGATCTTTTTTGACTCTCTATAAAAAATAGAAAATATTGTCGAGTGAACTTGTCTTTTTCACACTCATAAATTGGATTTCAAAAGACGTTTATTTGGCACAAGTTTACCCCTTTTTCACACCAAGTAGACTAAAATATATAAAAAAGGACATTTTTTGGCATTAATTTGTGATTACATCTCATGCCCTCGCTTGTTGTATTGAGCCTTTAGTCGGTTCTCGCTTAGCGTTATAAACCATTTCCTAAGCAATTTGCATCCTCAACCAAGCAAAGCCTTGTTTTTATCCTTCACAATTTGACACCCTATACCCTGGAGGGAACATCACCTCGAGTGTCCATCTCCCACATGCATTTCTTTGCATTGAGCATAGATACGTTCCACTCCTGGAACTAGTTTTGCTTACTTGCAACACTCGTTCCCTCCTCTGTATCATAGCATTCATTTGTTATGAAAAAACAAAAAAACCACGTGTGGGAAGGGAATACTATATTGTAATTGGTAGTAGTGGTGTCGCCTTTGAACAGAGCACAAAGTTATTGAGTCCTTGTTTCATCATAATTTTGGGTTTAGCATGGCCTTAGGAAGCGGATCTCACTACAGAGTTTTCTCTACCAACTGGTTACTCTTCCAGTCCCTATAGAGAACGTTATTGATGCCTCCTGCATATAATTGTCACATTATTGAGTCCATGTTGTCAGAGTCCACCATATTTCTCATTCTCTTGTTCAAAGGAAGTATATTAACCTGTGTCGGGCACTCCTAAGAAATATTGACTTTGCATGTCGGTCATACATTTAGTTTGTCTCAGAATCACATGATACTTTGGTCTTATCATGCACCCTGGCCCTACTTTCATCATTGGTAGGTCACCTTGAACCCAACAATCGACATTTCATCATTGGTCATTGACTGGGTGGTTTCCCTTGTGTTCGACGACAAGACATCTATTCACACTTTGGGATTCATGCAGTGTCTTGGATGCCATTAGCATTATTGGTGGTTTCCTCGCCTTTGTCAGTAGTTTTTCATCATTGGCTTCTATTTAGAGGGCCCTTTTCGTGTACCACTTTCATTTGGCACACAGAAAATACACACAGCGTCATTGGTTCATGAAAATGTTCTTCATCCGATCTCCACCAAATCATGAAGATCCTGCTTTGTTCCTCGTGCTGACCGATGAGAGATGCCTCAATGCTCTCCTTTCAGCGGGTCTCTTTCCATCGACTTCAGCTCATTTATTCTGGATATGAGACCTAGAGTTTTATGAGTACCTTGAGGCTTGCAGTCATTAGTGGCAAGCTCTCTCGCCATTGACAGATGGGAATACATCAATGTCTCTTGATCAATGGATCTCTCAAGTGTTCGACACCAACTCCTTTATTCACATTTGTAGAGATGTACTCGGTGCCTTGATACCTACTTTCATTATTGGTAGGTTGTCTCACGTTTTTTAACGATATACTTCAATGACCGGTAATCAAACGATGTCTCATCGTGTTCGACCTCAACTCATTTATTCACACGATGTAGACTTGCACCATTGGAAGATAGTGTAGAAGACTTGAAGACATCACTATGTGGCCACAACTTTCCTGAGATGTTGCTTCCATTTCATTGGACCAGTACCTATTTGACTTCAGTGATCATGGGAGATCAGATTGTACTCCATGGTATACATATATCTTCAGATTGATTTTGAGACTGATTTCACTGGGCCTTGTTCATGACTATGACAGTTTTTGGCATATAACCGCATTTATATTTTCCTATTCATGGCCATGAACACTTGTTTGGTATATTTTCCACATGGATATGCATTGTATTCTTGGCAGCCATACATGCAAATTCAGTACATAATGTAATGAGCAATTGAGTTCATCCAACTGGTTCTCTACCACTCCACTTATGGGTTATTTATAATGTATTTCAACCATCGCAACTACTCCTCTGATCTCACACATTGGGGGGCATTTTTTATAGAAATATTTCCCTCACCATTTCTATCTTGCACAGAGGGAATTTTTCCATTTCCCTATGTAGACTTATCATCCCTTTTTTGATGAATCCATAACTAAAACATACATTTTTCCACATATACGCTCCCTATCAGTTATACAAGATGTGTATATGCTTACTGCTCCACTACAACACGCGTATATCGGGATTTGTGCCAGAAAATAAAAATGAGTTCGGGTTTCCATGTCACAACAGAAGATCTTTGATCCTTGGCCTTCCATATACTGGAAACATTTCGACTCGGCCCTTTAGTTGCATTCTGGAGGCTATAAGAGCACAATTTCTAACTATGGAAAAGAGAGAGAAAGCATTCAACTTTGAGAGCAAAGTTACTCTGGAGAAATTAATTCATATTGATTTTGCATCCCTTTGTCCCTCAATTCTGAACATAGTGTTCAACCCCCAATATCTTCCCTTATTGTTGAGAGAACCTCTTTACCTCTTTCTCATGAGCTTGCCTTTGGTGGAGGATTGAAGTGGTGGAAACCCAGTTGGAAGGAACTTGGTTTCTTGGTTTCGAACCATGTCGATGCAGAAGTCTGCAATGTTGACACTTCTGCTGATCAATTATTAATAGAAATACTCCTTTCCTATCCTATTGGTATCTTGAAAATATATGATTATTATCCATGGGAGTGTTTGTAATGTCTATTAATGGATTATGCTATATGATGTAATAACTCCTTTCATATCATCACTATATACTTGATTTGCTTGTTTGTTGAGAACTTCTTGCAGGTATAAAGCTTTGGGTCAAAGTGATCAATGGTGGAACATCATCAAACATTGGATCAAGGTAGGCCTCTTTCTTGTATTGCACATTAGTCTATATAGCATATGTTGGAATTGAGTTGATTTCTGCAGTCATACCTGTCTGTTGTGGTTTACCCTTGGCCATAGAGAGTTTTTCCCTTGTAACAAACGACCATTCTCTTCATCCTTCTCTAATCATTTCTTAATGAGATCATGATTAGCTTGTTCTAACTTCTGATCCCTATGCTTCTTATCTTTTGACTCATTGAGTTGTACCAATAAATTTTGGTTATGATCTTTTAAGTAAGAAATGTCTTTGTCTTTCTCCTACAATTTTCCCTCAAGATTTTGTTTTTGTCTCTCTTGTTTTTTTAGCATTTGCTCAAACCCAACTTGAAATTGTAAATTTTTGTTGTGTTGTTGATAATGAATTAATTGGTTTTCTAATTCTTTTATTTTATACTAAAATAAAAAGCTTTTTACAATATGGACAAGGGAGAGCTCCATTCACTTTTCCTATTCTTTGAAACTTTTTCTTTTAAATTACTTTTTCTCACTTTTTAAATGACAATTAAATTAAGTAATGCCAAATCTGGAATATTTCTTTCAAACTTGTTGGTATGCACTTATACTTCTTCACGTGCACCTTAAGAAAACCTTTTCTTTTGTTTTTTTCTTCTCCTCTTTTTTTTCTTTGTGTGTGTAAAATGGATTTTCTACTTTTGCTAAAATGTGTAGAATATTTGATTTATAAATGGCCAATGGCCAATATGAGGTCAAAGACCTGATTTTAGAGAAACTATATTTGTGGCCAAAATCTGGATTGAGACGAAGCTATGATACCACTATGTTGAACCAACCTAGTTCACTATGTAAATATCCAAAATACTTGGAATATAAAGATATCCATAAGGACAATAAATAATATATATATATATATATATATATATATATATATATATATATATATATATATATATATATATATATATATATATATATATATATATATATATATATATATATATATATATATATATATATATATGAAAATATGAGATGATTACAATGAGAATGAGGGCCCATTTATATATCCTCATAGGGGGTTCCCTTTCATGAATAGACACGTCCTTTAGATAAGACACGACTTTTGATTTATGACATGTTTAATTATTATTAATTATATCTATTTCTATATATATTTTGTTCATAACATCTCCTCTCAAGTCTTTCGTTGCTAAAACCCTTTTCCATAAATCCCTTCCTCTTGCTCCAATGGATTGGCCTTGGGAAAGGGACCTCTACAAACCCCTTAACATGGACAATATCCAAGGTTACCCTAACAAGATTCCAACAGAAGTCAACAAGTGATTGCCAAAGTTCCCAGGAAACAATGTGATAATTGTCAAACACCACATTTATGTCATGGGCCGGGATATGGACAATGCAGTTATTGATCATGAAGATGTGGCCATGAGACTATTCACTTCATCATTGACTGAAGAAGCTCTTGATTGGTTCAAGGGACTCCCTGGTAATCATATTATGGCCTGTGATGCTTTTTTTGCCTTATTTAAAAGAAGATGGTGGGACACTTGGGACTCAGTTCAATCAAATAAATAAAAAGGAGACTGAAACTGTAAGGGAATTCATTTCCATATTTGATAGGTTGTACAATCAAATTCCAACAGATTATCGTCCTACAACATCATCGATTTGTCTCCTTTACATGAATTCTTTTGAAGGGCAGTTTCGATACATTCTTAAAGATAAAAATCTTACATCATTGGCATAGGCTAAACAGTTCAGTATCTAAATTGAAGAGAATCTCCTTGATGAAAAAATAGAACCTTTCCAGTGTTGATATTATGGTAGTTGTGGGAGTTATTTACCTCCACATGTAAACCTGACGAGAATAGAATATTTCGAGAAGCAAGAAGAAACCATAATGAGTCGGTTAATAACCCTAGAAGACATGTCAGCTCAAGAGGATAAATTGTATTAGGTTATTAGCCTCCAAGAGAAGAAGTCGGCCAGAAGAAACAATATATACTCAACAGACAGATACCCAGAATGAGAAATCGGCCTAGGAAGTTAGCTAGAATTACTATAAATACAGGAGGCCAGTCTTCATTCTGTTAGGCAATCTCAGAATTGGAGAGCAACACTTGTGTGCACTGCAGTGCCCAGTTTTGTGCACAAGTTTGGAGGAGAGCTTCCATTGCAGCTGTTGTAGCTAGCATATCACGTTTGGCTTGGACTATCTCTTGGTTAGGGTTTGGACTATCTGATTAGCTCTTGTTAGTGCGCTATGCTCAGGGAAAGGTGCACTACCCCTTGTTTCACTATCTAGCCTAGGGTTTTCTTCTAGAGTGATTCTCTGTCAAGGTTATAAAGGTGCTCGGAGGATGGCTTCGGCCTATGGTTGGGTGACAATAGTGATATTGTTAATGTTAAAATGAGTACATTCATTCATATTCTAATAGGTTATGGGCCCACACCTCCTTCATTTAGTCTAACCGCTAGAAGGAAACATATCCATAAGGATATTAAGCTCATTGAAGAACTGTCACTAGGGTTTCTAGCAGGAGCGGACACCAAAGCACTATCACTAGGGTTACTAGCAGGTGCAGTTGCAAAAACACTAATCCTCTCATTGAGGCACCTTAAGTGAAGGGATTGGCCTAATTTCTGGATAGATCAGTGCGCCCTATCCTAGTGCATCTCCTGATACTATCAGCAAGCCAAGACTTCAAGGTTGAGTTTCTGGTCAAATATAGGGTTGACCAAGTCAAATCAACCATGACTTACTCTAGGAAGTCAGAAAAAAAGTTAGATGGAGCTTCTAAATTCAGAGCGTGGAAGACAAGGATTGACCTCATCCTTTCCAAGAATAAAGTTTTGGATATCATGAAAGGAAAGATCGTGGAACCAGAGTTTGAAGAAGGAAAAGAGAAGGAACAACAGAACGTTGCAGTTATGGAGAAGCTCAAAGATGGTGACATCAATGCCATGAGTATCATAGTGGACTCTATAAAATACCAATTGATACCCTACATCTCCCATCTTGACTCATCTAAGAAGATGTATGATGCAATAACAAACCTCTTCTTAGTCAGAAACATTGGACAAATAATGAGTCTAAAGAATGATCTCTGTGACATGAAGATGAATGATGATGATAGCCTAACATCATACTTTGTGAATATCTCCCAGTTAATAGATCAACTACAAGCTATTGAAGAGATCATTTCAGAGAAGGAATTGGTAAACATAGTACTCAATGGTCTTCCCAAGACATGGGATGCATTTGCCGCAAGCATGAACACAATGAAGGAGTATCCTACATTTGAAGAACTTTGGACTTGTTGTGCTCAAGAAGAATCCAGGATCAGTGCAAAAGAGAAACCCCAAAAGAAGTACGATGATCAAGACTTCACAACAAGATTCAAGAATTTCAGGAACAAAAGGAAGCTTGGTTCAAGGAGGAATCCAAATCAAGAGAAAGATATTTCAGAAATACAATGCTTCAACTGTCAAAAGTATGGTCACTACAAGAATCATTGTCCCGAGATAAAGAAAAGGAATGAGAAACAAGAAGCATCAGTTGCCGAAGAAAAGGAACCTACAAAGAAGACTAAGAAGGATGAAAGAGACTTCTTCTTCTGAAGGTAACACTACTCTTCTTAGTTCTTGTACATATCTTGTTTGCAACGTCTCTATACATATCTTGTATATCTATCTCTTGGAAGATAATGTGTTCCAAGAAGAACTATACCTATGGAAGAACAACAAGATAAAGATTCCTATCATTATACAAGTCAGATAATACACATGAAAGGATAAAATACATCAAACAAATCATGTGGACTCTATTACAAGATAAATAAATCTTGAAGAAACTTAGAAGAAGCAAAGATAGAAAGAAGTCAACACTCAAGAGGAAATTGGAGAAAGACTTATGACACTTCGTAGAAGACAATAAGGATGCAGACGAAAGCATAAACTCTGTTAGATGGAGGGAGCCGATTATATATTTCCAAAATAAAATCATGCACTCATACATAAAGCAAGGATTAGGAGGGAGCTAATCCTATGATCCATTGAAGACGATGAAGTATATATCCATGGTAGAGGCCATGAATGGCAATATGTGTTCAGTTTCGACCTTAGAAGAAGTCTTCTTTGAAGAGAAGCCTTAAAGTATCCCTGGTTTTCCATCCACATCCATGATCCTATGATGAAATAAAGAAGTGGAATCTTTAGGGCATGGAATCTATAAGAAACTCCATGGACCCAAGAGCTAAAGAAAAACATGAGGAAGAACATGAAGATTCCAAGAAAGAAAGAGAAGCCAAAACAACCAGTCATTGTATCGAGAATCACAAGATTGCCAGCATGATATGGACTCACTAAATCAATCAAGAAAAGGAATTGAAAGTTGTGATGAAGAAAAGTGTATATGAATGCAAGCATTGCAAGATCCAGAATTAGAGGTTGTCCCAGATGGAGGGAGAAGACTATGATGATTACTTGTTCCAGTAAACCAGACATACCTCTACATGAGCCAGTATATTTTCTACAATATACATGGATTGGATTTTACATGCAGAGAAACCTCAAGGTTGTGAGGCATAACAGAAAGAGACCCTTGTATGCAGATGGAAGAAGACAAGTTAGTGGAGAACCTCCAGTGCATAGCAGAAGCGTGGTGAAGATTTTATATAACATAGATATTGTATCAAGGTGATCACTCATAAGATCAGATCTCATGATGACATAAGAAGTGCCACATGGATATGTTCCAGTTTTCCAACAATGATATACTTTATTGATCAGAGCTACATGAAGCCTTCAAAGAAAACCAGTTTTCCAGACCAAAGTACATTTGAAATCAAGCATTACATTATTCGTGATGAAGTCCAGAAAGGAGAAAGTGGTTCTCCAATACATATCTCCACAGATGAGTAGATAAGAAGACATTTTTGGTAAAGCTTTTGTCCAAGATGAAAGAGTTTGCATACTCAATCTGGAGCTCATGGAGACAACTTCCTTATTGAAAAAGGAAGAGATGACTCACAGGTTGGGAGGGAGCACTGATGTATTATTGATAGATAGACAGTGATTTTTCAGTTCGAAAAATGGTCCAGGATGAGCAGATTCTTTCTAGTTCGGAAAGTGGATTGAGATTTGTAACGGACAAACATTTTCCAGTTCAGAAAATGGTCCAGATTGTTGATGTACCATAGACAGAGACTTCCCATTGTGGTTAACATGGGAAGTGGTTTATGGCGGTCTCTCTTCTTGAGGGTTACTCAAGAAGACTGGCTCACCTCGCCAGACAACGATTTCTCATTGTGGTTAACATGGGGAATGGTCCATTTTGGAGGTTGGTGCAGGACAGTCATTTCCTTTGGAAATGGTCTGGACAGTCATATCTTAGGGCAGATTCATTCTCTCCAGGTTGCACTTTGTTTAGTGCTAGAGAAATGGCCTAGGGTGGGGAATGGTCCACGTTCAAAAATCAGGGACAGACATTCCTTAGGGCAGACTCATTCTCTTCAAGTTACACGTTGTCTAGTGTCAGAGGAATGGCCCAGGGTGGGGAATGGTCCAGGCTCATAAATCAAGACAATTATTCTTCCTTTCTTGATAAGAATAGTCCAGATAGCTCATCATTGATGTTTGACCTTATGAGGGAAGATACTCTTCCAAGATCTCATAGATGTGAGTGGAATAATGGCCCAAATGATTCAGTGTATATCATAACATTTTTTCTATGCAGGTTGATATCAGATGATTTTTGTGAAGACTATATGTATCTAGACATTAGATGTATACTACTGTGGTGGATGTGTTCCACTGTTTGTGACTATACGTCATTGATCAAGTACCTGTGTGCTACTTGGTGTGGTAGTGTACCACTGGATTGTAGTTGTGTACTACTATGGATATACACAGTTGTGTTCTATTGAATGATATTGTTCTGATTGCCTTGAAGACTATCAATAGTGTTGAAAAAGATTATCAGCTAGATGGATGATCAATGGACAAAGATTTCTGAGACGAAAAAAATGGTTTAGGACATTTATTCTTCTAGGAAATATGTCCAGATTAGAAGAATGGCTCTTGTGTCACTCTATGGTGTGAGTGACTTATCCAACATCATGTCTAATTACTCAGATGTAGTATGGTTTCGAGAGATGATGCAACTGATGATACTTATGGTGATGATGGTGCTCATGATCTAGTCATGAGATAGTCTATACAACTATGTTGATGCTACCAGGTAAATGGTATGTTTGTGCTCAAGACCATTACCTGTAATACCTCCCTAGCTAGGAGGGAGTGTTGATATTATGGTAGCTAGGGGAGGTATTTACCTCCACATGTAAACCTGACAAGAATTGAATATTCTGGGAAGCAAGAAGAAACCCTAATGAGTTGGCTAATAACCCTAGAATACATGTCGGCTCAAGAGGATAAATTGTATTAGGTTATTAGCCTCCAAGAGAAGAAGTCGAACAGAAGAAATAATATATATTGAACAGACAGATACCCATAATGAGAAGTCGGCCCAGGTAGTTATCCAGAATTACTATAAATATAGGAGGCCAGTCTTCATTCTGGAAAGCAGTCTCAGAATTGCAGAGCAACACTTGTGAGCACTGCAGTGCCCAATTTTGTGCGCAGGTTTGGAGGAGAGTTTCCATTGCAGCTGATGCAGCTAGCAGATCACATTTGTCTTGAACTATCTCTTGGTTAGGGTTTGGACTATCTGATCATCTCTTGTTGGTGCGCTATCCTTGGGGAAAGGTGTGCTACCCTTTGTTTGTGATGCACACAGGGCCCTCCTTAACCCGCAGGTCAGAAGGTCCACGCACATAGGATCTTTCCTCTTCCACTGGCCCGAAGAGCTCCTGGAAATGGCTCTTCTATTTCCCCTTCGAGAAATCTGCACCCACAAATAACTTCAAGAAATCCCCTCCTTATACTTCAGGAGATCGGACTTCTCACTTTCATGAATCCAGTGGTCAAGCACCTTGTCTCTCAATCTACGAAACCCGAAAACAATCAACACTTGACCTTTTCTCTCTCTATTTCGCCTTTCTCCTTATTGTGATTTTGGGAGTTGCGATGTCAAGCAACTCGACTCCCAAAACCTGAATTATCGAAACTCTGATTCCCTCACAAGGTTGAATTTTCAACAGCTCTTCATTCCATCGGGATTTCGGACTTCACGATTTTGCGAATCCTGATGTGAAGATTTCAGGACTTCACCCCACGAAACCTCGAAATGGTTAACAAAATTGACTCCTGTGTTGATAGTGTGTCACCTGTCTACCCTGTTGATCCTATGGCCCACATAATCCTTTCGCCCTCAGTACTTCACGCTTTGTGATTTCACGAGTCCTGATGCAAAGATTTCAGGACTTTAACTCTCAGAACCCCGAAATAGAAATCCACGTGTAAATCCAACGACTCTTGTTGGCTTGAATCTACGGTTTTGCCTCTCCTGAGCTTAAACCTTTGGGAATACTCGTCGTAACTCCCCTTCTCCTCCGTGAGATTTGACGGCTCATGGGACTTTGTGAATTCTCCACAGAGAATTTCGACCATCCTTCTCTTCCCTTCACAAGGACTCCCGCAACTTTTTACCAAGTAGTTTTCCCACGGTACTCAAATGATTGCGACGCAAACTTGCAACGCCTTCTCACTGTTCGAATGCACAAACTTCCTGTGCTTCCTTTGACAGCTGTGGAGACTCTATCCCTTCTGGGATTTCTCCAACTCTGAGTCTTGAAGAATACTACTACACGCACTCCTTACGGAAAATTTCTTAATTACTCCAAGTAATTGGAATCCTTCGACCTTGCATACTCCCACAACAGTAGTCTCTCAATACTTCATTCAGGTTACAAGACTTGAAGCTCTACTCGGCCTGTGCACACATTGCACGGCTCCGGTGCCTAGCTGCACTTCTGAGGGAATGAGAACAAAAGCTGTCTTATCTGAGCTTTCAGAGACAAACCTCTGAACCCTTTGTCAACGCACTCCTTCCAGACAATTCAAGTACACTCCTTACATGAATTCTTGCTCAGATAGAGAAACAATTGAAACCCATTCCTTTACCCTTTCCTCTCAGATTTCAAACATTCAATGAGAAATCATTCATACATAGCATAAAAGAAATTTCATGATAGAAAGAGTAAAACCATTCATGAGCATAACGTTCAAAAATGCATACACAGAGAATATTTGAACACCATGGGTCTGAATCAAAACCTTTTTGTATTAATCTAGAACTTCTATACATGGAATTCTTCTACAAAACTCTCTTCTTCTTCTCTTCTATGCTCTATTCTCTCAATTGGCATAATCTCACTCTATTCTCTATTACAATACACAATGAGGGTGTCTATATCCCGTTTCCCGCTTTCATTCTAAACTGTCTAATCTACACATTAAATTCTATCTACTTGCATTAACTATCATAAATGCCTTCTACCTACTAAGGACAAGAGCGGATCACTCAAGGTCCATTTATATTTTACAAGTGTGCCTCCACTTGATGGCTTCATAAATGTTTCAAGACATTTTCAAAATTTGCGTTGGGTGCTTTTCTAGCTGTCTTTTGTCTCCATGTTGGTTCGCTTGAGATGCTCCTGCATCATACTCCCTTGCTTGAAAATTTTCATGGGCTCCTGTCCATGAGCTCACGTATGGTCTGTCCATGCCTTTGGATCTCTACTTCATTCTCCCACCTAGCATATTCAACTGGATGGCCCTTCCACTTGACCAAATATTCAAAGTATTGCTTTCGCCTGGTCTTCTTGCTGACCCTTTTGTCCAGTATGCACTCCATCTGCGGCCTTTCTGCAACTGGCATCTGTTTTTTCCACTGGAACTTTGGCCGTTCATTTCCTGTCCCTGTTTCCTCAACTTTATATGGGTACAAATCTGATATATTGAATATCGGAGAAATTCCAATCCCATCGGGTAATTCAATCTCGTAAGCATTCACCCCAAATTTCTTTAAGACCTTGCATGGTCTGATTTTCTTCATCTTCAGTTTATTATATGTTCCTCTCGGGAACCTTTCCTTTCTCAAATGTGTGAGGATCAAATCACCAACCTCAAATTGAAGTTGTCTCCTGTGTTGATCTGCTCTGCACTTATATTCCTGGCTCAAACTCTACAATCGTTCCTTCACTTGGCTGTGAAGTTCCTTCAATGCCTCTGCGAAATCGTTTGTACTAGCGCTCCTTGTTGCATTCTGTTCTGAATCCCTCAGCTCAGAAATTCCTCTTGGCTGCATGCCATAGACAATCTAAAATGGACTCCACCCTGTGCTTCTGTTAACTAAGTCGTTATAAGAAAATTCCGCCTGTGGTAATAGGTTGTCCCACTGGCTGTGGTGTTCTGTCACCAGGCTTCTCAGCAAGTCTCCCAGACTTTTGTTTACCACTTATGTCTGTCCATCCATCTGAGGATGATAATATGAACTAAATGATAGGTTAGTTCCCAGCTTCTTCCATAAGGTCCTCCAAAATTTTCCTACGAACTTAGTGTCTCGATCCAAAACTATGCTCCTTGGTAAGCCATGAAGTTGAATGACTTCTTTGAAAAACAGATTCACAATGTGAGTTGTGTCACTAGTTTTCTGACATGGAATGAAGTATGCCATTTTGGAAAATCTATCCACCACCACAAAGATTGAGTCAAACCCTCTTTGTGTTCTTGGCAACCCCAATATGAAATCCATGCTGACTGCATCCCATGGCTTCTCAAGTATGGGCAATGGTTGATAAAACCCTGCATTCTGTCTTCTTCCTTTCGAATGTTGGCAAATTCTGCATACGTCCATGAATCTCTTGACGTCTTCTCGCATTCCCGACCAAAAATATGACTCATTCAACTTTGTGAACGTCTTTTCGTGACCAAAGTGCCCGGCCAATCCTCCACTGTGTTTCTCTTTCAACAAATTTTCTCTCATGGAGCATTTCGGAATACAAAGTTGATTACCTTTAAACAATAATCCTTCCTGGATCATGTATTTTGTCCTTTGGCTTCTATCCCTACGAATTGGATTCTCAACTGCTTCATATGCCTCCTTAAAATCTGGATCAACTTGATACATCCCCTTGAGATCATCAAAACCCAACGTTTTGACTTTGAACTCCTACAATAGCAAACACTTCTTGCTCAAAGCATCAACAACTTTGTTAGCAGTACCAGAAATATGTTTAATCACAAAAGTGAAATTTTGCATATATTCAACCCATTTAACATGTATTTGATTCAACTTCTCCTGTTGAGTCACAAACTGCAGTGCATGATTGTCACTGTATAAGACAAACTCCTTCGGGATCAAGTAATGTCTCCATTTCTTCAATGCTTGAATGATAGCATAAAACTCCTTATAATAAGTGGAGTATTTCACTTTCACTTCATTCAGCTTCTTTCTGAAGTATGCTATCGGCCTGTCATCTTGACTCAAGACTGCCCCTATTGCAAATCCACTTGCATCGCATTTCACTTGAAATGTCTTTTGGAAATCCGGTAACACCAGAATTGGTTGTTCGTGATTTTCCTCTTCAACATATTAAAACTCTTCTCAACTTCTTTTGTCCAGTGAAAAGATTTATGTCTCTTCTTCACTGTATCCATCATTGGTGCACTAATGCCACTAAAATTCTTGATGATTTTCGGTAGAAACTAGCCAATCCATGAAAACTTCTCACCTCAAAGATATTCTTTGGTGACGACCAATTCTTGATTACCTCCACCTTATCTAGATCCATCCTCAATTTATTTGCAGAAATAACAAAACCCAAATAAATGAGCTCTGTCTTCATGTTTATTAGCAGCTTCTCCTGTTGTAACTTCTTCATCACTGTAGCCAAATGCTTCAGATGCTCTGCCACTATTTTACTGAAAATCGGTATGTCATCTAGGTATACAATGACAAATTTTCCAGTGAAATCCCTTAGGACTTCGTTCATCAACCTCATGAAGGTAGTCGGCACATTTGTTAAGCCAAATGGAATAACAAGCCATTCATATAACCCTTCATTAGTCTTGAAGGTTGTCTTCCATTCATCACCTTCTCTCATGCGGATTTGGTGATAACCACTTTTCAAATCAATCTTTGAAAAATACTTTTCTCCACTCAAGAAATCCATTAGATCATCCATCCTTGGCAATGGAAATCTGTACCTGATGGTTATCTTGTTGATCGCCCTGGAGTCAGTATACATCCTCCAGCCTCTGTCTTTCTTCGGGCTGAGTACTGTTGTAACATCACACGGACTCAAGCTTTCCCTGACCAAACCTTTGTCCAACAAATCCTGGACTTGTCTTTTGACCTCTTCATTCTCCTGCGGCGTCAATCTGTACGTGGCTTTGTTTGGAAAACTAGCTCCTGGTATGAGATCAATATGATGGCTCACACTTCTAATCGGTGGCAACGAACGAGGTAGTTCGTCCACTACTATGTCAGCGAACTCCTCCAGTAGTTCCTGAACCTCTTCTGGTAAATCATCTACCCTTGTGCTGGTTAAAACGATTCTTGGTTTTCTGACCACAATGAATTGCAGTTCCTCCTTCTTCTTGACCTCTGTAAGAAGTTCCTTCCCACTCGTGAGAAGTACAGTGTTGCTTACTTCAGGTTTCACCTCCTTATCCTTGATTGGAAGCAACATGTGAGTTCTCCCATTCTTCTCTAGGGTGTATGTGTTCATTCTCTCGTCATGAATCACATTCCTATCATATTGCCATGGTCTACCCAACAATAGATGACAAACATCCATGGGAATAACATCACAAAGTATCTTATCATTATATCCTCCTATCTTAAATTCAACTAAACACTGTTTAGTGACAGTTACCTGATGTCCTTTTTGTAGCCACGAAACTCTGTATGGGCTTGGATGATCAATCATCTCCAGCTCCAGCTTTTCTACCATCTCTGTTGAAACGAGATTATATGTGCTACCACTGTCCACAATGACCTTGGATACCCTATCCTTGGTCTTGCAAGCAGTCCAAAAAAGTCTATTTCTTTGGACTGAACTCTCCACCTCCTTCTCTGGTGTCAAAAGAGCTTTTCGCATCATCAATGATCTTCCGCCTTCAGCATCTTCTGCCTCAACATTCTGCCTCTACGCTTCGGCGATGTGAGTCTCACCTCCTTCTTTATTTTTATTTGGACACTTGTAAGACTTGTGTCCATTCTTTCTGCATGTGAAGCATGTTATTACTCCACCTCTTCCTCTTCCTCTACCTCTGGTACGAGGAAAAGTATTATTATCATCATAATCTCCTCTCTATTCGGTATGTTTCCCTTTCTGTTCAGCATATTTCCCTCGCTGTGAGGTTCCACCTCTCTCAGTTTGAGTCTGAGGTTTCTTCCAGTCCTCCTTGGGTTTTTTATTTTTATCCTGGGCAATTGATTACCTTTGGGATGACTTCTGCCTCGGCCTCCTTGAACCTGCTTTCAACTCAGCTTCTCTTCCACCTTTAGAGCCATATGATAAGCATCTTCCACCATTCAGATGGTTATCATGCCCATCTCATCCTGAATGTCATATCTCAGGCCATTCATGTATCTGGAAACCTTTTCATCATCTCTTTCCCGATGACCTGCCCTGATGTTCAGCCTGTAGAATTCTTCAGTGTATTCTTTCACTATCATCAACTTCTATCTCAAGTTTTGCATTCTTTGAAATAGAGTAATTTCATAATATCTAGGGATGAATTTCGACTTCATCTTCACGATCATCCTATCCCAACTTTTGATCTCCTGCTTGCCTTTGCAGCATCTATCACCTTGTAGTTCATCCCACCACAATGTTGCATGTCCCTTTAATCTTGTGACAACATGTTTGACCTTTTTGTCCTCTTTGACATATTCATAGTCAAAATATGTGTCCAGATCTCTAATCCAGTCTAGAAGCTCCTCTGCATCCAGATTTCCCTCATAAACTGGAATGTCCATTTTCTCTCTTGCGCCCATTCTTGCAATAGCCCTAATCAAACATTCGTTTGCTGCATCTTCGGCTACAACTTCTTCCCCTTCATGTTCAACCTCAATTTCACTTTCGGAATCACTAAGATCCCAAACATTGACTGTATGCCTCTGTGTTGTCTCCATGTCTTCAAGTCTGGAACGCAAATCACACATCTCTCTCTCCATGGCTGGATCAGGCATCTGCCTACCCCTTCTTCTCAGCATTTCCCTATGATCTGAAAATAGAAGGCTGACTTGTTATGCTATGCAAGCACCCCTAGTTCATTAAAATAAACTTTACAGGACCTTGCTTCATGTGTATAAATATGCAAAATAAACTTATGTGTTAAGTTCATGTATCTTCTTGTAAATGCTTATGTGTGAGAAAATGTTTCTTTAGATGGTTAGATATGTACTTTAAACACATACACAGCAACAATACTTGCAGCAAATAAACCATCAAATGCACAACAAGAACAAGATGATAAAGGAGTTCACCCCCCTCCGGGCTACATCTTCTTGAGCCTCCATAATGGACTTGGCTCTCTGGGATTAATTAGTCAAAAGTTCTTTTACAAGCTGCTTCTCAACTCCAATGGAAAAAAAAACTGTACCATTGAGATCAGAACACATAAAAACCCCAAAAATGACTAATAGAACTCTGAAAACGGATCATGGCTCATCCGGGCATGACCTCTTCTACATGTGGCCATAAGCTTCCCTGAGCTTCTCTTTGGAAAAAACACCTGTAAAAGTCCTCAAAAGCCTCTGAAACCTATCCCAATATGTTCAGAGCATATCAATTAGCCAAAAATTATTATTCAATCACTGAAAACAAATATAGGCTCACCAAACCATGTCCTCCATCAACGAGGGCTGAAAGTTCCCTAGAGCTTCCTGAAACTACAACTGTGAAAAACTCGCATGAAGAGTCTTCAAATGGCTGTGAAAATGGAACCAATGGATCCATCACGTCCAAAAACCCCTGACTGGGCTTTTACGGCACCTCAATCGGCCAAACGGTGAAGAAGTTAGGCCTCCTCCATTTTCCTCCTTCAAGCTTTGCTGGAACTGGTTCTACAGAACGCACCTCTGTGTGCATGAACCTGGAACACGCTCCAAAACGCGCGTATAAACCCAGCACCGAGAGGTTCCGAATAACCGTGCAAACTGTAGGACAGTTAGGGCGCCTCCAGCGCCCAACCGTCAAGCACAAGGGCACGTGGGTCATATGACCGCGCTCCATAATAAAAAGGGCCAAAAAGTGGTTAACGGTTTGAAAACCGTGTAACTCCCGCTCCAGGTCTCGGGCACATGGCGCAACCATTTAAACCGTGGTCTATGGGTTATAAACCCCGTGCACATACGTTATAACTGCACCACATTTTTAAATACATGGTATAAAATATAACCATAGTTTAAAAAAAATTCGCACGCAACATTGTAATATAACAATACAATATATATGGTATAAAACCATAGTTTTAAAACCCCGCACGCACCATAGGCTATACGCCATACAAATTTTTCCCGCGCATACATTACACGGCTAGCATCATGGCATGGTCACATGTATTGATAATGGGACCACGGGTCGGAGCTAAGCGCCGGCCCGACCCCCCTTTGCATTCAAACAACCGACTTTAAATAAATGCGCGTGGACATATCAAACAAGAAACATGGTCGGAACTATTGGTTAGCGGAAAATGCGAAGTCATTAGGTGGAGGAGAGGTCCGGGGGTCAAACCCCGCGGCCTCCATTAACTTTTACACAACCACATAAACCAAAAAAATGAGGGGGACATGTGGCGCCCTCAGATTGGGCCACGTGTCCTCATATTATTTGCCAACACCTGAACACGTGTCAACATCCGATATGCCGACAATCATCCAACGAAAATGTGCCATGTCATCAAACTGCCACATCATCATAATGGTACAACCCTGCCACGTGTCCGTACGGACTGTACGGACTGCCCAGTCAACACTTTTTTTACCTGTTTGACTTTTCGAACAGATTGCTATATCTTTCGCTCCCGACGTCCGTTTGAGACGAAATGAATTGCGTTGGATTTGTGACGACGAGGGCTACGCTCACATACGATTTGCGGCAATTCCGAGAACGTTTATTTTTGGGCTAAAATTTGACCCCTGGTCCAGATTTTGATCACCCTATCCTCTGGTTTATCGGGCGTTTGCCTGTCCCTTCTCCTCGGCGGCATGGTGAATTCTCCTTTTCCCTGCTACAGAAAGAAAAGAACCTTTCTAGGTTTTGATACCAAAAATGATGCACACAGGGCCCTCCTCAACCCGTAGGTCAGAAGGTCCATGCACACAGGATCTTTCCTCTTCCACTGGCCTAAAGAGCTCCCAGAAATGGCTCTTCTATTTCCCCTTCGGGAAATTTTCACCAGAAAATAACTTCGAGAAATCCCGCCCTTATACTTCGGGATATTGGACTTCGCACTTTCACGAATCTAGTGGTCAAGCGCCTTGTCTCTCAATCTCCGAAACTCAAAAACAATCAACACTTGACCTTTTCTCTCTCTATTTTTCCTTTCTCCCTATCGCGATTTCGAGAGTTGCGATGTCAAGCAACTCATCTCCTCGACTCCCGAAACCCGAATTACCAAAACTCCAATGCGCTCGCAAGGTTGACTTTTCAACAGCTCTTCATTCCATTGGGATTTTGGACTTCACAATTTCACAAATCCTGATGCAAAGATTTTCAGACTTCACCCCACGAAACCCCAAAATGGTCAACGGAATTGACTCCCGTGTTGATAGTGTGCCACCTGTCCACCTTACTGATCCTGTGGCCCACAAAATCCTTTCACCCTCGGGACTTTGCGCTTCATGATTTCGTGATTCCTGATGTAAAGATTTCAGGACTTCAACTCTCGGAACTCCGAAATAGAAATCCACGTGTAAATCCAACGGCTCATGTTGGCTTGAATCTAAGGTTCTGCCTCTCCTGAGCTTAAACCTTTGGGAATACTCGTCGTAACTCCCCTGCTCCTCCATGAGATATGACGGCTTACAGGACTTCACAAATTCTCCACAGAGAATTCTGACCATCCTTCTCTTCCCTTCACAAGGACTCCTGCAACTTTTTACCAAGTGGTTTTCCCACGGTACTCAACTGACTGCGACGCAAACTTGCAACTCCTTCTCACTGTTCTAATGCACAAAATTTCTATGCTTCCTTCGATAGTTGTGGAGACTCTATCCCTTCTAGGCTTTCTCCAACTCTGAGTCTTGAAGAAGACTCCTGCATGCACTCCTTGCGGCAATTTTTTTAATTACTCCAAGGAATTGGAATCCTTCGACCCTGCGTACTCCTACAGGAGCAGTCTCTCAATACTTCATTCAGGTTACAAGACCTGAAGCTCTACTCGGCCTATGCACACCTTGCACAGCTCCGGTGCCTAGCTGCACTTCTGAGGGAATGAGAACAAAATTTATCTTATCTGAGCTTTTAGAGACAAACCTCTGAACCCTTTGTCAACACACTCCTTGTGGACAATTCAACTGCACTCCTTGTAGGAATTCTTTCTCAGATAGAGAAAAAATTGAAACTCATTCCTTTACCCTCTCCTCTCAGATTTCAAACATTCAATGAGAAATCATTCATACATAGCATAAAAGCAATTGCATGATAGAAATATTAAAACCATTCATGAGCATAACGTTCAAAAATGCATACACAAAGAATATTTGAACACCATGGGTCTGAATCAAAACCTTTTTGTATTAATCTAGAACTTCTATACATGGAATTCTTCTACACAACTCTCTTCTTCTTCTCTTCTATGCTCTATGCTCTCAATTGGGATAATCTCACTCTATTCTCTGTTACAATACACAATGAGGGTGTCTATATCTCATTTCCCTCTTTCATTCTAAACTGTCTAATCTATGCATTAAATTCTATCTACTAGCATTAACTATCATAAATGCCTTCTACCTACTAAGGATGAGAACGGATCGCTCAAGGTCCATTTACATTTTACAAGTGTGCCTCCACTTGATGGCTTCATAAATGTTTCAAGACATTTTCAAAATTTTCACTAGGCACTTTTCCAGCTATCTTTTGTCTCCGTGCTGGTTCGCTTGAGATGCTCCTGCATCAGTTTGGCTATCTAGCCTAGGGTTTGCTTTCGGAGTGATTCTCTATCAAGGTTAAGGTTCTCGGAGGGTGGCTTTGGCCTATGGTTGGGTGACAATATCGATATTGTCAAGGGTAAAATGAGCACATTCATTCATATTCTAACATCCAGTACCCTCGTAATAAGAAAGAAACAAGGACAAAGGTTTCCAACAACAATGCTCATGATCTGATTGCTCTCCTGACTCAGAAAATAGACCAAATGAGTACTCAAGTTTTCCAAGTGAAGGATCAACTTATGAATTGTATGAATACAGTGGAAATAAATAAATCTTCTCCCAGACCTCAGTTTTCCAGATAATAGAGAGATGTCACCAGTTGGAAACCAAGACCTCAACAAGAGGCAAAGGCTCTAGATACTTTCAAACTTGTTGGGACAGTTGATATAGAATCTTGGTGTCTCCCATGCCAAGAAACCCACAGGGAATATGAGTGCACCCAACAAGACGAAGATTATCATGATGATATAAACTTCATGATTTGCAATCTCAATGATGAACAGGTTACTTAAGAACAGATTAATGAAGCCAAAAGAATAGGAGAAAGAGAGGGGAAACTCCAGGCCTTAAATTAACTGACAAATGATCCAAAGAAGAAATTAAGGAGGAGGGAAATTCTAACCTACAAAAGAAAAAATTCTTCAGCCCCTCCACTACAGCCTGACACTCCTCTTCCATCAGCAGAAAAGGTAGCTCAACCACCTCCACTGCCAATATGTGAGTTTCTTCCTAATCCAACTCCTACATATGACATTCAGTTGAATATAGATGTTGCAAACATTTTTGGAAAACTGAATATGATGGTCCCAGTGACAGAGATGTATAATATCCCTTCCATAAAAAGGGAAGTTTTGAGGATATTATAGGTGTCATCCGAGAAGGAGGATCCTCCCATCATTTTGAATACTATGTATCTCGATCAACCAAAAGACAAGAACCCTCACTTCTATCTTTTATTACAAATGAATGGTCTCTTCTTGAACAACTGCATGCTTGATTCAAGAGCCTCAACAAATGTCATATTTTTGAAGGTAATGAAATAGCTTGGTTTGAAAACAACCCGGCCTTATGGAAATGTGTGTGGTATTGATTCAAGAAGAGTTAAGGTCTTAGGAGTATGTGAAGACGTTGAGTTATTTTTGATAGATTTTCCACATATCAGTGTCCTCATGGACATATTAGTGATCGATTTCCCTTATGCCTGGGGGATGCTCTTGTCAAGGACTTGGTCCTCATCCCTTGGAGGTTTCCTTAGCATGAACCTTGCACATTCATATATTCCCATGGGCGATGGCACGTATGAGATCTTACATAACAGGGAAAAGAAAGATACACATGTGATGAATTTGAGGGGCCCCAACTATGTCAGTGAACACTACCATGATATGCCTCCATAGATTATTGAGTATGATCCATCTAAGTTACCCTTCATGCAGAAAGATTCAATAGATATGTTTCTGACATGGAAAGATAAAAAGAATACTACACAGTACCATGGGAAGGAGTCGAGATCTATCTATATTATACAAAAGGAAGATGAGAAACATGAATACATTGTCAAAGATATAGTGTACATAGAGCCCCCACGCGACAAGAATACACCTTGCATCAATTTCAATGAAGGAAGCCTTGTGCTCATGTGGGAAAAAAGAAAGGGAAAGCCCAGATATAACCAAGGAGACAACTATTCATGGCTTGGAACTTACATCATCAAGAAGAAGTTTGACAAAGAAAGGTACTATCTGACAACATTAGATAGGAGAAAGATGCCACTTCCAGTAGATGGGTCTCTTCTCCAAACTCACATCTAGGTCACATGACTTCTTCAAGGCCCATGCCCTAGGTAAGTAGGTAAGTCATTTTGATTCTCTTCATTTTTCATCTTGCTTTCTCATACTAGTTTAGATGCATTTCATTTTCATTTTACTATACTTGCATATTGATTTCATGCTTAGTTTAGAATTTTTTTGAAAAAAATGTCAAAAATTTCTTTTTCTAGGTTAGTTGTTTTTCATTATGATCATATGAGAACAAGGATGAGTAGGCCATCCTACACTTGACAGTTTGATGTTTCCTTGTAGGAATAGGTCTACTAGGAGACGTTGTGGTTCTCATGCACTCTACGACGAGAAAATGTCCCCAAGTAGGAGCCAGATGTTATCCCCATTTTGTGGATAACTAATGAGATCATGTCTCGAGGCCCCCAGGTTGTAGATATGGAGTGCCGAGAGATTACATGAGTGGAAGTACCCTTTTGCACATATGGTCACAATTTTGCAGATGGCATCCACCACACCAGTTGGCTTCCAGAAGGCAGTGGGCCTTACTCTATGAGGCACAAGTTAGTATTATGGTGAGAATCATTTCAATATTCAAGCCATTTAATTATGTTGTATCTTAGATTGATCTAGGTTTTATGATATATTCTTGGACATTATTCCTTTTTTTGAAGCGTGTTAGCATTGTGGGTCTGTATAACCCAATTTGAATCTTACAAGAATATGGTTTAAGGTGTTTAGGCAACATTTTCAAATTTTGGTTCCTTTTAAGTCATAAAATGAAATAAAGAAATGTCCCATGATCAAGGCAACACAATAGCTTCTTAAGTGAACGATACTTTGTATTTTCATTGGAAGCATGGATAAAACTAAGTATTACGAAAATTGATAATCGAAGATATTGAAGGTTATCATTTAGTTATGAATTTGTTGCCTTGTACTTAGTGATCCTTTTGTCATTTACATGAAATAAACCTAATCTAAAATGCATTCTACCAATTGTAGTATAAGGGAGCCAACATATTATTCTTGGTAGTCTTGTTGGCAGTCAATAAACACCAAACTTGTTATTGGAAATATCTTAAAACCCAAGGGGATGAGAGTTAGGTATATCCTATCTCCCACACCACCTTGCAGATCCTAAGGTCATTTTAGATTGTTTAGTTGTGCAGGTTTTAAGAATTGGAAACAAGAGTTAGAATGACAACTAAACGAAAAACTACCAATTAAAGTTGAAAATAGCTACATTTTGTGTACCTTTTTGAAAGGTTGTAAAATTGACACTTATGGGTAGAGTTATTTTCCCTAGGTTGTGAAACTAACACTTAGAGATAAATTTCATTTACCAATTTGAAAACCAAGTGCTAGTTGTATTTCTATATTAAACTTATATAAACTACAAAGGAAACTAGCTAATCCAATTATAAATTTAGCATGAACATAACAACAACAAAAATTAGCAATTTTAAAGAAATCATTTGGATAAGGTTTATAAAAACAAGTCCGTCAATTCAATAAACTGCACGCTTATGTCATAAAACTAAATAAACATACATAAACAAACCAACCAAAAGTAGATACACATTTGACCATCAACTATGTGAAATCAAAACATTGGATGACTTCCACTCAATGATACAAAAAGAATTTTAGCATTATCTCCCTTAGCTCAAGATAACACCAACTAACCCTCAAGATTTCAAACTCCAACCTTGTATATACAAGCCATCCAAAACTCATATGTATTGTCAACCATGGTTAAAAAATGCATTCCCTTGGCTTATGATTTGACCCTTAGGGATACAATCACATTCCTCCTTAGTCCACGTTGTATCACTAAAATGTATCTTCCCTTACTTACGATGTAAATGAACCATTGGTAGATGGTCTCATCATTAATGAATAAACACCACTCCTTTTAAGCTTGAATTAAACTTTAAAATAAGTGCACTGTCTACATTTCATAACTAAAAATATTTTTGGAAAAACACACTCTAAATACCATTCTATAGAAGTCATTATTTGATCTTGTAGCAAACCTTGTTAAATTAAAACACAAAATGAGTCATAGAAACTAAATTGTCATCCCGAAAGACTAATACAACTTATATGCTTTAAGTTCAATCATTGTTTATATCCAATATTTATTTCATATTTAAATGGGTGCACAATAAATAATTAAAATAATTGGACAAAGGTCGATTTTGATTGATTATATCTAAAGTGAGATTTTAGTGAAATGGTGGGGATTTTTACTATCCCAAAATTTTGCATAATGATGTAAGAGTATCCACCGCACTCTTTCTTCGATTTTGATTGATTATATTAAAGTGAGATATGATATAAGAGTATTTGTTGCACTCCTTCCTAATACAATATGTACCTTATTGTATCTTTAATAGAATCTGACAAGCAGGGTTATTAAAAAATACTGTGATTAATTACTAAAAAGAGAAAACAATAAGCACCATGCAAAGTCCTCTTTAGAACTCTCTGGAAATATGAATACGCAAGATTGAACCATAAATGGTCCACCAAATCATAGTTTACCCATTCATAGTTCCAGGCAGAAGTCTGCATGGTGGATTATGTCTGCCATCAACAAGTGGTTAGGTTATCCCATGATTTAATGATACGTGCTAGTGGTATCTATGTGGGTAGAGAGAAATTATGCTTAGTTATATCATTTTTTTGTCTTTAATGACATTTTGAATTTATTATGGCCAGATTGATTGACAGTGGGATGCAACCTCTCTCTTTATTGCAGAATAACCTAATACCTGTTGCAAATCTTTGTGGGTAATTAATGCAATCTTATTTCAAATTAATATATACAGTGACACAAACATAACATTTGAAAATGGATATGCCAAACACAACCATTCAACCAATCTATAAGAAATTTTCTTATCAATTCAAGGAAATCAACAGACATTAAATGTACAGTTTGTTTCCAAACTGATTCATCCAAAAGTATAATATCTGCACAGATTCAATAATGAATTGTTTCCTTCCAAAGAAGATTCAATATTGAACTGTTTCCTTCCAAAGAAGCAATAAAATATGACACTGGTATGCATCAAGTATTGTTCCATGCACTGACCCTCACAAGAAATTGAAAGTGGACAGACAATTTCAGAGAAACTGTTCATAGCCTCTTTTACACAAGATGTAGCTTTTAGTACTTGCACCAAATCTAACATCATCCAAATCATTTAAGATAATTTCTTGGCCTCTTTCAAGGATCAGAATAAAGTATGTCTTCCCCTGAGACTAATGAGACAACATGCAGTATATGTGGTGCAAGGGAAGCTGCAGGTTCAAAGGTATTGGCTGCAGAGTTAAACTTCCATGCCAAAATAGTGCCATCCTATGGAATGAAAAGTCAAAAAAATCAGTAGGGCAATAAAATGTAATAATATCATCACCTAGATTTCACTTAACAAAGAAAAACATAGGTGATTATAGAGGGAAAGGTAGGAGACTTACTTGTGTTTCAAAAAAAATCATTTGACTAGCAACAACCAGGGCATCAACTTGTCCCTCGGGACATCCAAAGATAGCTCTACCATTGTGGGAGTATTCCATTAGCCAATAGGATCATAAAAAAGTGATTGTATTTAGAGTATGTTGAGACTCGAGATAGAAGAGTACACGAGGAGCTACACATGTTGGATATATGAGCGAGGGTCACTTTTACATGAAGGCGTGACAACAATAGCATTTCAACCAGAGGCCATTGATTACAAGAAACATTTTACAGCCTCTCACAGAGTCTGTGAGACCCATTTCCATACTTTAAGTTCACCCTTTCCATCTCTCTCAGCCTCTCACAGAGTCTGCGAGACCCATTTCCATACTTTAAGTTCACCCTTTCCATCACCGGTGAAAAATAATTCACCAGGTCCAATATGAAATGCTTGCACCTCGTTTCTTGAGATTACTCTACCTCGTTCTCTAAACCTGAGACAAAACATATAGATGTTATTTTACCAAAAGAGATCCAATATGAGAAGATTAACATGATTGATGGTCGCTGACTCGCTACACAAATTTCAAAACTAACATTGTGAAATCCATAAATGTGTGCATGAAAGAATTCCTAGTCCATGGAATATTTTTAAAAAGGGTAGAAAAAGACCCTGAAATAGACCAGAGGAATTCCAGAATGCAACCTGCTGCCATTCTCAGAAAAAACCAAAAAAACATTTCTAGTTTCTAATATTTTAGTGGGTGTTCTCCTGTTTTATCAACAGATTTTGATGCTTTTGCAAAGTGTAGGGTTCACAATGAGTGACCATTGAAAGATTGAACAACTCCCCCGTTGGAAGATAGAACTAGATAATTGAAAAGGAAGCAAACTCAAGGATTAATATGTGTTCCATTCTTCCCTGAGAGATTTTTGACATACCCATTTAAGGAATTCTTAGATTTTTACTGTCACGGATGACGAGGAATTTGCATCTATGAAATAATGAAACAGATGACTAGCAATTTTCATCTATGAAATACTAAAAAAATACTATGAAGTATGCAGAACAAACTTCAACCAATAGCATGAATTTGAGAACAGGTTTACCTACGATGGCAGGTCATAAAGGCACACATTATTATCATTACAGGAACAAAGCAGAACATGCTTGGCCTGTTCATCATTCATTCCACACAGCGCAAGAACACCACGTGAGAGGGGAAACCAAAATAAATAAATTTCACTTAATTCTGATAAAATAAACATAAACCTTGCATTATCTGGTGTCTGGATAGGACTATTTGATTCAATTCTTTCACGACACACAAAAAGAAAAATATCATTTATATATATGGCCCTGTTGCAATAGAACAAAAATAATAAAACAGACCAGTTCAAATCTACAAAATATCAGATAATCTGTGTAGTTAATATACCAACAAAATGCATAAAAATTTCCTCTCACAATAATTTAAATTAAGTTGAGATGGCTCTCCAGGTATATGTTGTATCACTTCCAGATATGAATCCATGGAGAAACTGTTATCACCTCACATGGCATGAGTCTCCACCCATGATTTTCATCACAAAGGATTGGTTTGCAACATGATATGTATGGAGTTCTGGTTTTATGGGATGATTCCTTTGAAGAGGAGACTCACTTCTACTTGTTGGATGATCATGTTTGGTGGTCTGCAATTTGGTGCCCCCTTCATATCCATGCCTATGCTTGATGGATCATCTTGTTCACATGCAGAAGCCAACAACTATAGGATTATCCTTAAGGAAATTCACATCTGATGTATGCTGGCACACATGACAGTGCTTTCTAGACGATAGATAATGTAATCCTATGACAACAATCACTATTAATGAGATGTGTGCTATCCTGAGCATCCAAATCAGAATTCATTTTCGTCTTTTGTTTTGCACCAATCGGTGTAGAAGATGATGATGGCAACAGTGGTTTTGGGAGAGAGATCAACCTTGTAGATATTATTTTGGAGGTTAGAGGCATAACCAGTCCATGGCATGCACAGTTTGTAATGGGCTGTAAAAACTCATGAGGCATGCAGAAGTAAAGCCATAAATTATATCATATAACAGATAGAAATTGAGGCAACATGAAAGATTTGAGAGGCATTTCAATTCATTGAGAGTCATTAAAGGTGGCAGTTGTTGGGACCTTGTTGATTATATTAGATTAGTGAAAAGTGTGGTCACCTTAAAGCATGCTGAGATCAGCCTTACAGATACAACCCATCAATGTACCATTCCAAAATGCCTTTTGTGCTGCTACTATTGATGACTTCAAATATGAAAACATCCATAATTGATGAGCTTACTAAGACAGTGGAAATAACATTGGTGCTTGGCTTGTAGGCTGATGATATAAAAATGGTAAATGGAAGAATGGTAAATGGAAACCATGTGTGAATACAAGAATTTGTTCTTGCCTCAGAAGAAGAGACCTCAAGCCTATCTTAAATCTATTACTATTTTGGAAGAATTTGGTGAACATGCACAAGAAGTTTGAGGAGCTTCAAGCTTGAAGGTGACATGTGGCATTGAACTGCTCAAGGTGGGGATGCCCAGGCAATGGATGAGGGTTTGAAGGTATCCATGGGAACAACAAAGGGTAAATACTCCAAAGGAGAAGAACACCCACTTAGAAGTGTCTCCAAACATGTTTTTAGGAAAAAGGACAGGGGGACCAAACTGAAATGCAGGCAACAGGTCAAAATAAGATACATGGCATCAAGAAGACAGCTGGTGCATACTGAAAAAAAACAAGACTTAGGGTGGTTGGTTATGGATATGGTCAAATGAGCCATCACTCAAGGGATGTGTTTCATTACTTGAGGGATTTTTTAGCTTTAGAAGGATGCCCAAAAGTGAGGAGGTTTAATTTATCCACTAAGCAAGATTTAAAGAGAAGGTGCCTTTGTATGAGAGCGTCCAGTTTTCAAAGGAAACATCCCACATTTGGAGGCTTTAGTCAACATGTAGAAGCATAACAACCAACACATATTTCAAGAGTCTTTTTCATTGGAGATATTTAAGAAGTTCCTAGGGTCATCAGTCACATATGGAGGAGCATCCCACTCTTGAGGAATTGGTGATTCCTTGTTTTTAATTTTCATCAAAGATAAAGTCAAATTGAAGAGGAAGAACGTCCATATTTTAGAAGATTTCAAGAGGTCCATTTAAATACCGGATCTGGAAACAACCATTGTTATATTATTATTATTCATGGGTTCACAATATTTTGGGAAAGGTTGTTAAGGAGGTTAAAGAGTGGTGTATTTAATTATTTTCCTTTGAAGAAGAGAAAGGATCTAGTGGACACCAAGATTATTTTTGGAAAGGTTGTTAAGGAGGTTAAAGAGTGGTGTATTTAATTATTTTCCTTTGAAGAAGAGCAAGGATCTAGTGGACACCAAGATTATTTTATCAATTTTTCCTGGAGAGATTAGTGGATCTAGGAAATAATCATATTTTACTGTAAGAGGAGGGAGAGATAAGAGCCTATAAAAAGCCTAGTTCTTGTCCTCATTTCTCATGGCTTGATTGAATAGGATATGGAACGCAAAATGTAAGCTCTCAACCTGGTTGTTTAGGTTTGAAAGAAGAATTCAAGAAGTCATGAAAGGAACCAACGAAATATTTTCTTGTGGTATCTAGTTTCCAATTCACAAAGGTCTTGCCTTAGGGTCCTTGACCTGCCAAGACTAATAAATCATAAAATTGAAGAGTTGCAATAAACTAGAACATGTATAATAAAACTAATTATCTGGAAGTAACTTTGGGTTTAAAACAGAAATAAAGAGGTGAAACCAACCCCATGGACTGGTTACCCATCTCTGATTTCATATCCTAAGGCCACCTTAGAAGCACACTGCAATGCAGCTTGGTAGATAAATCATAAACAAAGGACAAATTTAAAAAGAGATAGCATTGCACTACAACTCAGTTAACAAGACCTTGAATGGGTGAAAAGATAATTATAAAATGTATTTGGTCGATATATACATAAAGGATATAGATAGCATGCATGTTCTTCATTATGAGTGTAAGTCACTTCAAGGGCTCCACTTGATGGTGGCCCATACCCACATTTAATGAAGTAAAATATCCAATGAGGTTTGTGCACCTTTTTCTTTCCAGAATGATACAAGGATATATCAATAAACCTTCCTCACCTTCACTGTGTTGTCTAAAGAGAATGACAAGAGAAACTGGTTCCAACAGAGAAGATACATTACAACTAACGTGTGATCTCTCAAGGTTTGTATACATTGAAAAGTTCCTAGGTCCCAAACCTGGGAATTTGTTTACACACTGCTAGATATACAATCATTTGAAATTGGAGACATACTTCATTTTCCATAAAGGTAGGTGCGTGAGTGAAAACATTAAATATTGCAAGGAAAACAATTTTTATTCATAGTTCTATTATTTCTAAACCAAACCAGTTTAAGGACAAAATTTATCTTATTGTGTAAACAATTAAAAGTAGTGGACAAGAAGCAAACACATTTACTATTATTGTGTGGTCCATGGAATAAGAGTAAATTGTGTTTTCCCCTCAGACTAAGGAGACAAAACACAGTGTATGCCGTGCGAGGGAAGTTGCGGGATCAAAGGCATTGGTTGCAGAGTTAAACTTCCATGAAAAAATAGTGCCATCCTATGGGATAGAATGTCAAAAAAATCAGCAGGGCTATAAAATGTGATAAAATCATTACCTAGATTTTACTTAATAAAATAAAACACATGATGGAGATGATTACAGAAAGAAAGGCAGGAGACTTACTTGTGTTCTAGCAAAAAGCGTTTGATTAGTGATAGCCAGGGCATGAACTTGTCCCCTGGGGCCATCTAAAGATAGCTTTGTCGACGTGAGATTATTCAAAGCCTGAAATGTAAAACCAATGTGTTAGCTTAAGAAAAACATTCTGCTAAAATCAATTCTAAGACTAAGGTTAAGCATGTTAAATTAACTTGACACCATTAGGAACACCAACAAAAAGCCATGGACTTTCACTGAGGAGGCATCCAACTTGGTCGACATTGTCTAAGGGGATATATGTACCCTGTTTAAGAAAGAAGATGGTAAGCTTCGATGAATATATTTAGAAGAGAGGAGAGGAGTTGAGTGTAATTAAAAGCTCAAAGTACTTGCCCTATCTGGAAGTCCCAGAATATAAGCTTGTTGTCTTGGCCAGCAGAATAGAGTTTTCCAGTGCCTGGATGGGAAGGAAATGTTGGGATTTGGTGACAACAAATTCCTTCAAGGATAGATTTGGATCCTATTATTTTACGTTGGTTGCAACTAAAATAGACCAAGTTAGAATATGGATAGGGATTACATTTAATATTCAGTTTCTTGTAAATGTATATAAATACATGTAAGCCCATAGAGGCAAAGAGAGATATAGAGTGAGAAATTTCTAGTCTGTTGTAATCTCCATGATATGAATAATAAGACAATCAATGCCTATGCTTGGTGGACGTAGCCCAACGTTTGGGTGAACCACGTGAAATCCCTGTGTTTCTAATCTGTGTGATTGTTAATTATCATATGTGAATTGTGCTTTTCGCATTTTCAATTCTAACGAGTGGTATCAGAGCTGGTTAGAGGAGAGGGTGTCAAATTTTGGAGGAGTAGCAGAATTTGTGTGAGGTGTGTCGAGTTCAACATCATCGAAGGTCCCTCCTCTCGAAGGGTGCGACGTCTTATTACTCGGACTTGCGTTCATACAAAAATATTGAAATCGCTGTGGTTGAGGGTTGAGGAACAATGCGTAGATATTTGGAGATCACCGCACTCCAAGTGTATCATGAGGTGCGGACTCGATGCACTCAAGTGGAAGCGTGAGGTGCGGTGACTTCCTTTAAATAAAAAATTCATGATCTCCTTTAAATTTATTCGCATGGTGAATTTAAAGAATTAAATATACTCTCCTGGTAAATTTATTCGCATGGTAAAAGTCACGATCTCCTTTGGTATTTTCATGGTCATGCTCTTTTTTGAAAATTTTAAAGAATTTATGGTATTTTATAAAATGTGAACAAGTCACGTGGAGGCTGTTTTAAAAAGGGTTTACAATTTGGAATATAGTATGTAAAAAAGGTATAAAGTGAATCTTTTTTTTTTTTAATTTTATTAAACCTTTTTATATTATTAAAAGGGTTTTTTGGATTAAACCTTTTTTAAATTATTGTTCAAAAATAAGTAAGATCATTCCTCCACATTATTTTTCAAAAGGCCTTGGGTTTTATAAGCAGTGAATATTAGGAGATCTTTTTTGCTAATGGCTAAGATGTAGAGTTCGAAGTTTGAAGTTCAAAAGTTCAGCGATAAAAGCAACTTTGAACTTTGAAAGCTTAATATGCGGGATTTACTAGTGAGACAAGGGTTGAAAAAAGCATTGGCAGGAAAGTCAAAGAAACCAATAGCCATGACAGAATGGGAATGGGAATATCTAGATGCGAAAGCTCTTAGTACCATTCGTTTATGTCTGGCGGATAATGTTATGTTTAATATCGTAGGAGAGGATACAACATCAGGCTTATGGAGCAAGTTGGAAAGTCTATATATGACAAAGTCCTTGACGAGTAAAATCTACTTGAAGAGATGGTTGTATAGTTTGTGGATGAAAGAAGGTACAAAAGTTTATGACCATTTGAATACCTTCAATACCCTTATAGTTCAATTGACTAGTATGGAAGTTAAGTTCGAAGATGAAGATAAGGCTATTACAATATAATTGTGTTCGTTACCTGAGTCTTGGGATAATCTAGTCACCTCTATTAGCTTTATCTCAACAGATGTTTTAGATTATGAATCTATTGTGGGAGCTTTGTTGGATGAGGAGATGAGGAGAAAATCTAACTTAAAGAAACCTCAACTTCAGAGGCGATGTTGGTCAAAGGTTGAGCTAAAGAGAAAAATGAGAGAAGTTTTTCTCGATCTAAGTCAAGACACAGAAAGGGTAAAGAAAAATGTTGGTACTATGGAAAAACAGGACATCTCAAGAAAGATTGTTGGAAGAGAAAGGAATCTGAGGAAAACTCTACGAAGGAAGCAAATTTGGCTGTAACAAATTCATGTATGATTGATCAAGTTTAATCCATTTCTAGTAATTTACAATATCAAGAAGAATGGAAGTTCGATTCAGGTTCCTCCCACCACATGTGCTCACATAGAAATTGGTTCATTTCTTACCAATCTGTTGATGAGGGTGTAGTGTTTATGGGAAATGGTATTCCCTATAAAACTGTTGGGGTTGACAGTATTAGAATCATGATGTTCGATGGTATTGTTAGGGAATTAACAGATGGTATATATGTACCTGAGCTTAAATCAAATTTGATTTCATTGGCAGTGTTGGATTCTTGTGGATATAAGTATACAGGTCAAGGTGGGGCACTCACATTGGTGAAAGGTAATTTAGTAGTGATGAAGGAAACAAAGGTCGATAAACTTTATAATATGGAAGGGAGTACTGAAGTAGCATCTGAAGTGATAGATGTATATTCTTGTTTATGGAAGAAGCATCAAGGTCATAAGAGCAAGAAATAATTGCAGGTATTGGTAAGCTGTAAATCATTTCCAGACTTAAAATCTTTGTTTTTGAATTCCTACTTGTTTTATATCTCTGCAAGTTATGATGGTGGTATAAATTTATGTTGTGTGTGGGATCCTACGTCTCAAAAGGTCATAATTGAAAGAGATATAGTATGTATGGAACAACCAAAAGGGTTGATTCAAGATCGCAACGGTAAATTTGTTTGCATGCTAGATATTTCATTGTATGGCCTATTGGTACCCAGGAAAATATACAACAGGTTTGAATCCTTCATAGTGAGTCAGAATTTTTCAAAGGGTAGGAATGAATATATAGGTTATAGTACATTCACAGTCTTGATGTTCTTTGTTGATGATATGATCAATGCAAGCCGAAGCATGAATAAAATCAGTAAGAAAATGACTCAGGTGGACAGGACAATTCAGATGAGGGATCAAGGAGCAATAAAAAAAATTATGGGCATGGAAGTATATAGAGATGGTAATGGTAAGATGTGGTTGGAGTTAAATATGAACATTGTAAAACCAGTTTTTATCCCTCTTCCTTTCATTATAAGTTTTCTCCAAGAATAGGGCCTGTCTATAAAGAAGAAAAGGTTATGTCTCATGTAAGTTCAGTAGGAGGTCTGTTGTATGTGATGAAATGGTTAAGACCATATTTTCCACATGCTAATGATGTTGTCAAATAATTGACAGATTCATGTGTTGTAGTGAAATGGGTGCTTCAACGTTTGAGAAGCACAAATGTCACCTATAATGGTTACACTGAGATGGTCTGTGATAATTGTAATGTATATTGTAATACAAGTGTTTTGGATATGAGGAGATCTATCATTAAATATGTCTCACAACATAGTTTTGGAAGACATGTTGGAGGTGGAGTGACCCCTCAGGAAATCCAAACTCGTGCAAGTCACACATGCGAGATCATGAAACCGGTTTTATTAGAGAAGATGCAGTGGTGCTTGGCTTCTCTTGGCTTGCAGAAAAGGTGATGAACAAAAGGAAGGAGCAAGGTATCATGCTAATTGTTTTCAAGGTGGAGATTGTTGGGATTTGGTGACAACGAATTCCTTCAAGGATGGATTTGGATCCTATTACTATGCATTGGTTGCAACTAAAATAGACCAAGTTAGAATATGGATAGGGATTACATTTAATAATCAGTTTCTTTTAAATGTATATAAATACATGTAATCCCATAGAGGCAAAGAGATATATAGAGAGAGAACTTGCTAGTCTGTTGTAATCTACATGATCTGAATAATAAGACAACCAATGCCTATGCTTGGTGGGCGTAGCCCAGCGTTTGGGTGAACCACATGAAATCCATGTGTTTCTTATCCGTGTGATTGTTAATTATCATATGTGAATTGTGTTTTCCACATTTGCAATTCTAACAGTAAAATCAATCCCTCGAGGGAAGGAATTATTATCAAATGAATATGCAAACAAAATAAGGAAACCAAGAAAAACACCAAACTCCAAACCAACCAAACCAGAGAATATAATAAGGAAACCAAGAAAACCAACCTGATCAAATCAATATGCAGCACAAATAAGGAAACCAAGAGTATGCAGAGCGAATAAGGAAACCAAAAAACAACCAATATGCATAGCAAATAAGGAAACCGATAAAAAATCTACCTTTTTATCGTTGCCAACGAGCTTAGTCAGAAAAGTGACATCGGATCCTCCAATAACATGGGAGTGCAGATATTTGCAGTCATCTTCTATGTACTTGCAATTGCTTGCAATCCAGTAAGTGCATGCTTTTTGAATCTTTTTCTGAATCTGACCTCTTCCCCATCTGTGCATGTCTTCTTCATATCTCTTTGGAGATTTGACCCTTTTGCAGTTGTGGGTGTATGTGTAGGAGCGAGAGGTTGATCTTATTTTATTTTCTCCTACGGATTTGTATGGAATGATTTCCATGTCCATGTCCATTTCCATGGTTTCCCGTGAGATTAATCAAATCAAATCTGAGATGGTGAATTGTTCGTCTTCTTGTCAAATCTAGTATCTATTTATGTCGCTTCTTGCTTGATCATCCAATATTTGTTTCTGCTTCTTCTCACTTGATCGTCAAAAGATCATTCTATATTGTATGTCTGACCCAACTAATTTTGATCAACTACCAATTAACTCCTTTCATGAATTTCTTCCATTTCTATTTCTATCTTAGGTAGTATTCGTTTATTTATTTTTATTTTTGGATGTAAGTTTTTTCTTTTCTTTGTTTCATTCAACTAATTATCTTTTGATTTTAATTGTACTTTACTATAAAAATATGGTGCAATAAAAAAGGCCAATACTATTTTGGGGATAACATCCTTTTAGTAAACAATTCACTCATCTTCACCTCAAATTTATGTAACAAATTTTAATGGTTTTGATACATGTAACATATTTAGCACTTTGCATATGCATGACATTGAAGATGTAATGCATCATGTGCATGCACATCCTCTTGAGTCCTTGTGAGTCGTGACATAACAAACTAAATAGGATGGTGGTAAAACAAATTAGTTGTGCTCTTAGACCATATCAACCTTCCACAGCTAAAATCTCAATATAAAGAGTTATTCTTAGAAAGCACATATCTCTCTAGACTTGGCAAAATTGTTCTAGTTGAAACCAAAATCTACACAGTCATGGCCACATAGTATGCATAATGTTTTTCAAATTTATACATTAAAACATGTCAGTGTGATAGCATCCATTAAAGGGTATCAAAATTGAATGCATATGTGGGCATCCATGGACATTAGCTATGATAAAAATCAAATTTGGTGGCTTTTAAGTGTAACAAAAGTATTATAAAGATAAATTGCAAACATTTAGCTCAAATTTTCTTATTCTTTTGATATTCTTCGATGATAAGCTCTTGTCCTCAAATTAAGGATCTAATAGAGAAAACAATCACTTGGATTCCATATTGCTCCTCCAACATATAGTTGGAAAACTTTTGTGTTCCCCTGGTGAAGAACTAATTACAAATCATGCAACATTTCCGAAAACTTTTTGGTCTGACAACTATATAGTAATGGAATTCCACTTGTTGTCCCTTTGATTTGGTGAGAGTATGGTCTCCACATACATCATGTCCACCCATATTTTTTAAATACCTAGTTAATAAATGCAAATCACCATAGTTGTAAAGTGACGTTGCATCCATTGCTTCTACTGAGCATTTATTTGGAGGTGACTTTCCTTACATCATAATGATCACAATTTTTATAAACCTTGTGTTTCATTCACCATGGATTGTTCACATGTCCATTCCCTCTTTATTAATATTAATTAAAAGAATCCATTTTCCATCATCTCCTCTCCACAACTTTAGTAGAGAACCCTATTTCTTTACTACAGTCATTTTTAACCACAATCTTTCATATCCTAGTACACCTAAGACAATTGACTTTTCCTTGTGAAAATAAACCCACATCTTCTGTGAAAAACATAATTCAGTAGAAAATATTGGCACCCTAATTGTGTATTCATTGGATATCATAACTATGCATGCACAAGTTCCAACACTCTACTTACTCTCTAAACTTTGCTCTTGTCAAGGATTTCCTTGTGTTTCTCCCTTGTAAAACATGTTTCACACATTGCATCCCCTTTAATAGCAAGTACACCAATGACCATGTTTAAGCTACTCGAAAGAGAATAATATTGAGGATCGAGATGTGCATATCTTTGATGCTAAGGAAAATTGACACCACAATCAACATATGCCATTGTGACATCATGAAAGAAATTTTATACTTAACCAAGACTGCAAAGAGTATTTTCTAATGAAGAATTTTTAGCAATTATCAATTATAGTCAGGAATCCCATGATTATCAACCATGTGGGACCTACAATCACCTTAAACAAATATCATTATCCTTAGTTGGATTCCTGAAAACAAGTCGTTCATTCCTATTTGGTGTATGATTTGAGAGGTCTATCTCAAAATAAAAATCGATGGCCTCAACCCAAACACATGATTACACTTATTAATACACTTTTGAGAGTTTGATACTATTCGGTTTTTCATCCTTATCATTTTTACAAACTCTAAAAAGAGAGAAATTTTAATTGAAAAATAAACTCTAAAACCTAAACACCAAAATAAACTTACATGTGTGTCTTTTCTCTTAGCCTAGAAAATACCTCCTAGTAAACAAAAAATTTCACCCTATTGTTTCCCTTCACCCACAATAATGTCTCACTACCAAAAAACTTACCCCAGCTCAATTGGTGACTTGACAATCCTATCTCTACGATGAACCTTATGTCGTCAAATCTGCTTGCCAATGATATTCCCAACAAAACTATTCCTATGTTGTTCTTACCTCTCTTTCCTCATTTGTTGATTTTTCACTTATCAGACTATATAACTCCTAGTCCCAATTTATGCTTCCTACATTTGCATATAGCAGGTTATGTAAAAATTCACCCATGTTTTTCCTAGGAAACAAACAATGGCATATCTGCAAATTAATATATCTACCTCTCATATATGTGATACACTTTTACACGTTGATCCGAAATGATCTTTTAAATGACTTGGTTAAATATTTTGCATGAGTTGATTTACCATTTAGAAATTAAAGAAAAGAATAAGGATATTTAATGAAATAATGTTGCATCCATCATAAAGAATACATAACAAAAAATGAGCATTGAGAACATCAAACCATAACGCCTAAACTTGTTAATGGAGTTCGACAAAGTTTCCTATGTCTTTGGGCATGACTTTAGTGGGGGAGGGTTTTCTTTATTAATCTTAAATGATTAGATCTTACATAAAATATTTCATCAAAAATATTATAAAATGGTCTCATGCTATTATGTTCGACCTCATAATTTTGATGCAAAAGACGACACTGAAAAAGGCTTCCTCTAGCTCCCAGAAATGGCCTCCAAAGTTTGGCTCTCCATATGGCTTTTCTGCATAAACTGACTTTGTTCTCCAAAATCCTGCATAAAAATGGATTTTTCCAACCTTCTTCTCTTGGAAAATAGGCTTTTTTATATAACATTGGAGTTGGGGATTAGATCCCAATTTCGCCCCAAGATCTGGCCTCAATCTAGGCTCAGATCCTAAAACAATGGGTCAAACCCCATTAATACTGGCAACAATATATTAAAAAAATATTAACATATAGTTAAAACCCACTTTTGGCATGAAATTGGCATGTGTCCCTTTTAAATAGGCTCTAGGTCATATAGATGGCCCATGTGTCCAAGTGTTACACACCTGCGCCCTTGTCTTCTAGGTCCTAGTCACGTGAACAACCATGTGGCCGAGCGCCAGTCCACATGGCACCACACTCCATGGTCCTCTACCCCTGGTCACGTGGAAGGTGCCCAGGTTATATGCACCTTGGTTAGTGGCTAACCCCACCGAACAGGCGCTTATCCCACAAAATGTGCACTATTCAACTTTAAAAGGAATATGTGCCACATGGTAAACAAGAAATACATGGTGCTCTATTGGTTAGCGCCTGGCAATGAAGTCATTGCCTATGGAGGAGGTCGGGGGTTCGAGCCCGAAGGATGCTCAACATATTTTAACCTGGCCCATATTGTTCTAATCCAAGGTGCCACGTGGCACCCTGTGATTGGGCCACATGTCTCCATTTTATTGGCTCGAGCCACGTCAGTTGCCCAATGGACTGCCATGTCACCTGCTCTGTTAGCTGCACATTCAGTGCTAGCTGATGACCATACTGACATGCGTCACCACCAAATCCTGACACCTGTCGGCCACGTCACTTCCATCCTGTCATCCGTACTACCACACAACAAGCTGTCACTGGGCCAAGTCATCGTACGAAATGCCACGTGTAAATTTGTCTTTGGTGATGACACGTCAACATTCTCACATCATATGCAACGTGTGGGTTGTAATGTTGATGTCAGTAGTATAGACTATTGAATTTGACCTTTGACTTTGTTTTTTGTTTGGAGAAAACTTCAGAACGTGATATCTTCACCATACAAAGTCCATTTTCAAAAAAGACTATACTATCGAAATATGTGCCACATGATAAACAAGAAATACATGGTGCTATGTTGGTTAGCACATGGAGGTGAATTCATTGCCTATGTAGGAGGTTAGGGGTTTGATCCTGACAGATGCTTAACATATTTTAACCTGACCCATATTGGCAGTCTTCTCTCAGATCGTAATAGAAGCATTTTGAGAGTTCATCCAAAAGTTTGTAGAAGTCTACATGGATGATTGGACATTATACATCATGTTAAAGGACCATGTAGGGATACTCAGGTTCATGTTTGATAGATGTCGTCAATTACAAATATCTCTGAATCTAATAAAGTGCATCTTTTGTGTACCACATGGAAATCTGTTAGGCCATATTGTATGCAAAGAAGGAGTCTTATTAGACCCATCTAAATTTGTGGTCATTCCGAACATGCCACCGCATACAAGTGTGAAAATGTTGTGCTCTACACTGGGACATATAGGATATTACCACATGTTTATTAAAAGGTATGCAACTATCATTGCACCTCTATAATTTTTTTTAAAGAAGTCCGAACTATTTTGGTGGACACAAGAATGTGACAAAGCATTCGACATTCTCAAAGAAAAACTAAGTACCACACCTATCTTGATATTTCTCATTTGGGAAATTGAATTCCATGTACATGTGGATGCATCAGGCGTTGCCCTGGGATCCATCTTAGCGCAACTAGGGGAAAGAAATATGGACCACCCTATCTATTTCTCAAGATGAAAACTTTCACAGGGAGATCACAACTACACAACCACCGAAAGGGAAGGTATAGCTATGATTTATTCATTATAAAAGTTTAGACACTATTTGTTAGGCTCTCATTTCAAGTTTTTTACTGACCACTCTACGTTGAAGTACCTAGTTAATAAACCAATACTTGAAGGAAGGATTTTTAGGTGGCTACTTCTCTTTTAAGAGTTTTCATTAGAACTGGTTTTCGAATCGGGAATATGCAATGTGGGTCCTATTCACTTTTCTAGGTTGGAGTCGGGGGAAAGTGATGGAGCAGTGGATGATCAACTCCCAAATGCGGACCTGTTCCAAATTGAGGCCATCCCATAGTATCTTGAATACATTTTTGTCTTCCTCAGTATAGGGACCTACCCAGAAACTTACTCTGCAACCCAAAAATGACATATGGTGGTTCGTGCATCAGACTATCAACTGATTGCATGACAACTTTAAAAATTGGGACTAGAGAACATCCTCAGAAGATGTGTCTTGAACCATGAAAGACAAGATATCCTGTGGGAATGACATAGTGGAGTTGCGGGAGGACATGTTGGAGGTAAAGCTACTGCACAGAAGGTACTTCAAGATGGATTATGGTGGGATACATTATTTAAAGACGTTAAAGAGTATGCTAGATCTTGTGACACCTGCCAAAGAATAGGAAATCCATCACACAGAGATGAATTACCTCTTCAGACAGTCAGAGCACTTCGGGCATTTGAGAAGTGGGATGTTGACTCTATTGGATGAATCAATCCCCTGACTAAGCACTCAAAGGCCAGATACATCATTACCGCAACATATTACCTCATAAGATGGGCTTAAGTAGAGGTAGTTCAAGATTGTTTGATAGATAAAACTGCTAGATTCATCTTTGAAAATGTCATTACTTGGTTTGGATGCCATAGAAGTTTGACCAATGATCAAGTTAGTCACTTTATTAGTTGTAAAATCACAAAGTTGAAAAAAAAATTCCCTATACAACACCATAAGAAAAATCCCTATCATCCACAAGCTAACGGTACAGTGGAGGCATTCAATAAAATTATGGAAAGAGGACCGACAAAAGCATGTTCTGAAAACATGGAAGACTGGGATGATAGAGTTCCAACAATCTTGTGGGATTAAAGGACTACCACGAAGAAGCTATATAGGTATACTCCATTTCAGTTGGTTTATGGGAAAGAAGTTGTTGTACCTACAAATTTTATCACCCCTAGTCTCTACATAGCACAGGCTACACACATGTCAGATGATGAATCAGTTGCGCAGAGGATTGCAGACTTGCAAGAACTTGAGGAAGAGAGATTTTTAGCATATTTTCATCATTCAATTGAGAAATATAGACATAAATATTGGCATGACAGGAACATTAATCCAAAATATTTTCGCAAGGGGATAAGGTACTACTCCACGACAATCGATATCAGAAGCATCCAGGCAAGTTGCACATGCATTGGTTGGGTCCATTCATAGTTGCGGAAATCCGACACTCTAGTGTAGTGAAGCTAATGCAACTAGATGGTATCCTTCGACCAGGTTGGGTTAATGGAGCTTTCCTAAAGCCCTACATTGATCATGATTGAGCCAACAGACTATTGCTCCACTCGAAGGGAGTTTGTACAGTAGTT